>JAHRHJ020003552.1:0-147142 GCA_019776745.2 Taxus chinensis
CCTCTGTTTTGAGGGAACCCGCATTCAGGGTTGACTATATTGTTTTGAACCAAGTCACCTCTGTCACAATTTTTTGGTTGTGAAGTTTTGAAATTCCGTTTTTGTTGCATTGGAATTGGTTGGGTTATTAACCTTGGACACTAAAATTATTCTGGAAGGATACTTTCTCCATTCATTTGTTTTGTGTTTAGTTATTTTGAATCGTGAACTACTTACCTTTCATATTAAGTGGAAAAGTATTGGTAAGTCTTCAGTCTTGGGTTCATGTATATTTCTACACTTGATAGTTTTTGTTTTAGGATTTTATTCTTTCTTGATTCAGTGAATGAGTCCTTGGGCTTCCTTTTGAGAAAGAAATTATATAAGTATTCTCTTTGGATCAATATGTTGTTTTGGATCTAAAATATGTTTTCATCCTGATTTGATTTGGAACTGGAACTTCTTTTGTTTAGTTGAATGAAATGATTTATTATTGGTCCTTTCCTTATAGAGTTTCCTTTTCTCTATCTTTAGGATAAGCTCATTGTTTGAACTTCTCTGCACTCGATTCTCTTTTGAGATGGTGATTTATTATGGCTTGTTGGTCTACTTTGTTTGAATCTTTGGTTGTAGAAAGATAGTAGCTAAGTCAGCTATGCTATTAAATGAATGCATACTTATGGGTTCGACTGTTGTTGACCTACCTTGCCTTGTTTGAATGGATAGGAGTAGGTTTGACTCCTATACTCTCTATCTTTTGGGATGAACTTGAGTAGATATTAAATCTTTTATGGAACTACTTGATTGTGAACATTGGTTTAAGATATTTGATTGATAACTTCTAACATGAAGAATTGGAATTAGAATTAAAGTTAGATGGTTTTGATTTTCTATACCTTCTCGTATTGTTATGAAATTTTGTTTAGATGTATATCTTAATATTGAATTTATAAGATTGTTATCCTGAAAGGAACAAGTAATTCATGTTATGAACCTGGTCTATTTTCTTGGATGTTATAAGTTTGGGTATGGTACGCATTGGTTCTTTTTATTCTTTTCTTATGATTTAGATGAATCATCCTAGAATGAACCATGTTGTATACACTTATTTTGTCTCATAGAAAATATAAATATGGTATTATATTAGGATAGAATTATGAAATAACGGGATTGAAAGATCTATTGTTTTTTTACAAGCCATTAATAGGATCAATAGAACTTTAAGTTCTTAGGCAGATATTGTTTATTATATTCTGCTCTTTTCTTCAAAGTTTATCTAGATTTATTAATGTACTTATTTTCTTTTTAGTATCACTTATGCTTATTGTATGATGAATTAATTATCTCATTAAAGTAGTGTTGCTTTAATGAAATAATTAGTGGAATGCACTTTGTTTTAATGCTTATTTCTTATCAAGCGTAGTTCATTGAACTGAACCGTGCTAGCAATATTTGTAGATGGACATCGTAAGTGATCATAGAAGAAAAAATCTTATATGATGCATTGTCTGATATAAGTGTGATTCTTTGTAATATATTTTGATTCATTCTTTAGTTGTATTGAAAAAAAAAAGTTGTATACTTTATAGAATGAAGGCTATTGTTATGTAGTACGCCTAAAGTGCATAGTCCTGTAAATTTATAAGTTATAATAATGAAATGCGAGCTGTGATTTATTTGCATTAGTTGTGTAAAATTATCTCATAATTTTATAAAGGAGATGGAAGTTCTATCTTGTTGATATACTTTATATTATATTATGCTTATCTTGTTATCTTTGATGAGATGGATAAAGGGAATAAGTTAAATTTCCCTTATAATGATGCAACTTGTTAAGTTGCATAAAATTATGTGTTTTATCTAAAAAATTTAACATAGTAATGTGTTGCGTAATGAACATGTAGTAAGAACTATGGGCATTGTGAATGATAAACCCTAACACTTAATCATGTAGAGGAATAATCATTCCCTCTCAAATGAATGTAAACCAAAAGGATTGGAGATATGATTATTAATTATAAGACTTCATTTTATATGAATTCCACTTTAGTTGGACATATGCGGTTGTTAAATCTTCCTGAATGTTAAAATACATTTTAATGAAACTTATGATATCACTGTCATTTTTTTGTTAACTGTTGGTTAAACTGAGAAAACAAACATTAAAAAGAAATCATGAGTTAAGGAAGTTCTTCATTGACTAAATGAAATAAAATTAGGAAATAAATTATGGAGTGTTGGATTAGGGTTTAATAGGGTTGCTGTAATCAAAACATAATCCAAATTAACAATGTATTAATGAACTCATTGGGTATGTACATCTTGATGAGGTAGTTTCAGTAGGATGTTGGAACACACCAACTACAGGTCTGTAATTTCAAGAATACTTGGGTCTTCTCAAGAATAAAGCGTTGTAGTTAACATGTGGTAACACCCTTCCGCATCGATCATCCATATCTACACTCAATAACGACTTGAAATTAGTTTCTCTCTAGGTCAGGTTAGTGGCATGTTTAGGAAAGGAAGTAGCTTCTAATGGCTCAGGGTACCTTGGCACACCCGGTTGACTTAGGTCAACCGAATATTCTCATTTATCCTTATTCATTGTGAGTGTCTTCCTATAATAATTTATGTTTCTAATCAGGGCTAGGGTTAAACCTGGGACAAGTGGAATGAGGATAGTTAGTAAAGACCATTCATGATAATAGAGGATTGAAGTGAAAGACGTATTCCAAAATGACGAGTATGTCATCTAGGAATAGTGACATACATAGTATGTTGTAAAAATTTGGCCAAAGTATCGCAAGCTATTGGTTGCATTGTCCTATGTCACCAAGTTTAAAATAATGTGATATCAGATGAATATTGGTAACATATATTTAGATATTCTCTTTAAATAGATCACTCAGTACCCGGTGTAGGGTAGGAAGACTAAGTATATGAAGTATACGATATGTATTCAATACTTAAAGTTAGCATAAATAAATTGGTAGATTACTGAGTTATGAAATGAATAGATCAGTGTATCACCGAGGCATTTACAGATGCATGTGGTTATCTATTTGAAATCGATTGGCATGGAATGTTTGTTCTAAATAATGCTTTATTTATAACAGAGAACATTACTTTAAAAAAATTTAAAAAAATTTCCCTCGTTTCTAATGTCTTAAAATGAGAATGTTACATATTGGTATTAGAGCTAAAGGTTGTAGCTCTTGGACCTATTATATCCATAATATGATGACACTTAAATTTTATTGTAATAGAAAATGGTTAGAAGAAGAGGAAATGTTACAAATAACCCTCCACCTGAGGAAGGAGTAGCAACTTCCCAAAAATGATATGAGATCCTTACTACCCTGTTAGACACAAGAGATCATTTGACTGTACTTGAACAACAAGTAATGGGAAATGAGGAGGAAGAAGACACTGATAAAAACAATCAGCCACCTCTAGGGGACAACACCAATGTGGGTGTTGATAATAACATTGTTAACATACCTATTCATCCTGAGAACAAATGTTGGCTTCCCTTCTTACAGAAATATGGAAGTGGAGTTGGATGAGTTAGATCTACTTAGATGGATAAAAAGGCGTTGTGCCAATGAGCATGAGATGATACCCATTGCTAGGTTCAAAAAAAAAATTATGGCTGCCCCAGGATGTGCAGCTTTCTCATGAAGCATTCATCATGGTGGGATAACCGTAAGAGTTGACGTGGAGACACCTTTGAAACAGACATACCTTGGGCTCAATTTAAAAGTTACTTTAGGCAATAGGTGGCTGCCTCAAGTCTTTTTCGATCAGACATCAGGGATATGAATTTCAGATACTTGTTGCAATGGGAAGGTTGATGGTGATAGAGCTACTGGGAAGGGTTTACCTACCAAGGGCTTAGGGTATCCTGACCGTAGCCACTATTACAGTTCATCGAGACACCCTATAAGGGCAGGTGGCCACCCTTTTGACACAACTGGGAGTAGTTCAAGGGCATCACTTGGTGGATTAGAGGAACATGTTGCACGGTCCGACCACTATGGACGGAGTTGTTTGTAGGTACAGGGGCCAAGGCCATTATTAGCAAGACAGAGCTTGCAGGTTACTATAAGACCTATGACATCCCCACAGACAATGTCAATGGTGATATTCAGGGATAACTTGAATAAGGCAAGATACTATCAGGATCACTTGACTACTATCATGATAGATGTCCCATCCTATGCAGAGTACAGGGAACAATAGGCACACATAGTGCAGAGAGTACAGGGAACGATGAGCCCAGAGATAGGGTCAGGGAGAGGCCACTAGTTCACAGAGGCCTAACCCAGCTGCAGGTCAAGCAGAGGCTAGACCTAAGACTCATGGAGGGTGGAGAGATGTTGGCAGGGCATCAAGCAGGAAGAGAGGAGGAGACAATATGAGAATCGTCCTGGACATCAGATGGGGTGATGATTGATGTCATGAATATCATCATTTTATTTATTTTTGATATATATACCAACCTATGTGCTGATGATAGTGAGGTTGTACATGAGATTTTTTGTGAGATTTTTGATCATATACCAGCCTGCATGCCGAAGATGGTGAGGCTATATATGAGAGTTTTGAGATACTTATATTATTTTGTATCAGTGTATAGTTGATGGATACACAGACTTTCATAGTGATATAGATGATGATATTTATTGGATGGATGATGTACTTGTGTTTTGAAATTTCTATTGTTATTTGTATATGGATGGAAACTAGGTGGATTAGGCATGGTGGAGTCAGGTTGGTTAGGCATGATTGAGTTAGGTTGGTTTAGGCATGATGGTTGAGTCAGGTTAGGCAGTTAGGTTAGGTCATTTAGGAATGGTGGAGTTAGGTGGTTTAGGCATGGTGGAGTTAGGTTGGTTTAGGCATGGTTGGAGTTAGGTCAGTTAGGCATGGTGGAGTCATGTTTTTGGTTTTGATTTAATTTCCAAGTTATTGGTAATATGGGGAATAAATGATGATTATATGTATGGTATGGTGTAGATTTCCAAAATCATTGATATTATGGAAATGTGAAATGATTGATTGGATGTTTTGATGATGTGATAAAATGGTAGATATGTATGTTTTGTGATTGTTTTAATTTCCAAGTGTTATAAAAAATGGAAACTAATTAAGGTAGAATGTTAATAGAAAAAAGGAAATGTGGGAAAAATTGGTTAGGGTAAAGAGTGGCTGAGCTAACCTCCTGTAGTTCTCCCATAAGCTAGGGAAGAATATGATGAGGTAGAGGAATGGGTTGGTAGGTAGCATGTTTCTAGGTCATGATTGAGTCTAGGTCATAGGCATGGTTGAGTCTTAGGTGAAAGTGAAAATATTTTAAAATGTAGATATCGATGGTCTAGTCCTGTATAGGGTAATCAATAAGTAATGAAGAAGGTGAATGGTAAGAGGTGACAAAAAGAGCCACCTAATTGATAAGAACCATAATGAGTCTACCATACCAAAGATTAGCTTATGAAGGTAAGACCCTAAATGCATTACATGATTGACTATTCTAAGGGTGAAGAAAGTCACATGATCATGAAATGTCATGTTTACGGCAAGTCCCTTGAGAAGGTAGAAAATTAGGGTGAAAAGGAAATGAGGTGAAAATGGGTGGTTTTAGTGTAACTTAGTGTACGACAACATGTTTACCTGGCAAGAAACCCATGATCAAAAATAGGCAAGTCCATGATGAAAAAATTTATCATTTTCTTTTGTTTTTGTTTTTGATAGACTGATCGATGCGGGAAGTCTATTTGGGGTGAGTATATTATATCATTGAGGTATTCACGAAGCTGATAAATGTAGGAAGCTTCTGAATATTTTATTTTTATTTTACAAGGATACTCCTTTTTTTGATAACTATGTGAGTATTTAGCTTTGTATAGTTGTCCTTCAAGGGAGCAGTCTATTTATAGTGGTGAGATAGAGAGAAGAGATGTCCCTTTTGAGGGAGTCATCTTTTTGCTGGAAGTTTGACTCAAGGAGTTGAATCCCATTTTTATTTTTGGATATTTAAGTCATGGACAAGACTATAGAGGAAGATTAAGTTCTTGTTTAGAAGACAAAACCATAGCACACAGAGGTTAACTATGAAAGAGATGGTTTCAAGTGATGAATGACCATGGGATTCCATCTTTGAAAAAGATGAAAAGTATCCATGAGAATCATGCCATGAGTAGAGCTGTGGTACTCATATTGAAGATAAGGCTGAAAGGTGATGGGTAATCACATGATTCTTGTTTAGTCATTGATCCTCAAAATAGGTAACATGGAAGGTGAATGGTGCTCAAGGGATGAAGGTCAATAGACAGAAGGTGATATAAGAGTTGATTTCAACAATAAAATGGTCAAAGATGCAAGGCATTGAGGGGCTCAGGTTTGGGTTTACCTTTGAGTGAAGACAAATGATAAGAACCTGATCCATAGGTATGAGTAACGATATAGGGTCCAAGCCAATTAGGAGAAAATTTTCCTCGTTTACTTTTTCTCTTCTTTGCTTACATGTTGATTTTCCTTCAGGACAAGGTCATCGACTTGGAAGGTTCGTTCATGGACACGTTTATCATAGGCATGCTTGATACATTTTTGGTAGATTTGGAGATGATCAAGAGCATTGAGATGATGTTCATCTAACAACTCAAGTTGTGCTAAATGGTCCTGGTGAAAGTCATCATCGTTGAGCATGTCTTGTAGTGAGATGCAGAGAGATGGAATCTAGACTTGAGAGGCAAGACAACCTTGGTACCATAGACCAGAGAGAAAGGTGTGGCTGCAGTTGAAGTGTGAATACTAGTGTGGTAAGCCCACAAGGTGAAAGGAATGTGTGTATGCCAATCCTTCCCAGTATCGTCAACTACTTTCATAAGAATTTTGTTCAAGGTTTTATTGGTTGATTCTTCTTGGCCATTTTTTTTGTGGGTAATAAGGTGATGAGAAACTGAGTTGAATGCCAAAATCATCACAAATATTTTCATAAGGTTCTATTTTTGAATTGTTTTCCGTTATGCATGATGAGATGGTGAGGAACACCAAAGTGAAAATGATGTGATGGTTGATGAATTCACAAATTTTCTCAGACTTTTGTAGAAATGAGGGGATGGATTCTACCCATTTATTGTAGTATTCAGTAGTGGTTATAATCCATTGATGGCATTGTGAAGAATGAGGATTGATCTCTCCAACAAGATCCAAACCCCATTGAGAGAAAGGCCAAAGGTATCGTGTGACCTGTAAGGCATGACTGGGTGTGTGATGAAGATTAACATGTTGCTGAAATTTCACACAATGTTTGACATAGTCACAATAGTCATGGTTTAGGGTTGGCCAATAATAGCCTAGGAAGAAGAATTTAGTGACAGCTAAGCCACTAAAGTGACCTCCACAAATTCCATCGTGAACTTCCTTGATGGTGTAGGGAATTTCAGAACTTGTAAGGCATCGTAAGAGAATACCATCGAAGCCACATTTATAAAGAAGACCACCCATGATGACATAGTGAGAGACACCTTTAAGAAAGGCATGTTGTCCATTACGAGTGAGATCGGGAGGTAGAATGGAAAGGGAAAGGTAGTCTGCAAACTTCTTATACCAAAGGTCATGTGGGTCAGGTGCAACAGTTCTGATGGAGTTGACATCTGAGATAAATAAGAGGTGATTGCAACCTTTGTATTGTGACAAATATTTTGGAGTCGGAAGGTGAAGTGGGTATCTGAGAAGCCAGGTAGGCCATGGTATCCACAAATTTATTAGTAGAACATGGGGTGGTTTGAAGTTCGTAATGGTCAAAGGTAGTCAAAAGTATGTCGACATGACATTTGTACTTTTGGAGTATTTCATTATGACACTGGTATATACCATTGACTTGGTTTACAACCAGTTGGGAATCACCAAAGATATTAATTGATTTAACATCTAGGGAGATGGTGGTTTGAAGGCCTAATACGAGTGCTTCATATTTGGTGATGTTGTTAGTGCAATCAAAATCTAGTTTGAAAGATAAAGGCATAGGTTCACCATCAAGAGGAATGAGGATAACACCTGCACCACCTCCATGCTGACATTTGGAACCATCAAAGAATAAGGTCATCTGGTAAGTGGTATCATCCAAAGAGAGGGTAGCAATGGATTCATCTAGGAAATCAAAGTTAGAGGGTTGATCTCTAGAAAGAGGTGTGTCTGCTAGTTGGTCAGCGATGGTTTGGCCTTTGATATATTTTGATGGATGAATTTGAGGTCAAGGTCTACAAGAAGCATGAGCCAAATGTGCAACACGTTGATGCTGGTAGGGTTTGGCATACATGTAATGTAGGGGATCAGTGTTAGTGATGAAAAAGGTTTTGTGGTTGAGTAGGTAATGATGAAGTTTAGTGGTGACAAAAACTAAGGCTAAGAAAAGTTTTTTCAGCATGGGTGTACCTAGTTTGTAGTCCAAAAGGGTATGACTTATGTAATAAACCACTTGCTCCCTGTGTTTCTCATCATGATGAGTGAGCATGGCACCTAAGGAATGGTCAGTAGCAGAAATGTATAGGTAAAAGGGTTGGTCATCTTTAGGGGGAATGAGCACTGGTGGTTGAAGAAGGTATTGTTTTAAGGTGTCAAAGGCTTTGTGGCATTCATCATCCCATTTGAAGGAGACATCCTTTTTGAGGAGATGATGAAATGGTTGACAGTGGTCAGAAAGTTGTGAAATAAACTGATGAATAGATTGCAACTTACCTTGCAAACTTTGAAGTTGATGGAGATTAGTAGGTGGAGGCATTTCGAGAATAGCCTTTACTTTAGCAGGATTGACTTCTATGCCATGCAAAGAAATGATGAAACCAAGGAGTTTTCCTGAAAGCACCGTGAAGACACACTTCTTAGGTTGAAGGTGAACACAATACTTGATGAGGTGGTCAAAGATGACCTTAAGGACTGTCAGGTGTTTGGCCCGATGTTTGGATTTGGCAAGAAGGTCATCTACGTAATCTTCCAATATGTGATGCATTATGTCATGGAAGATATAAGTCATGGCTCGCTGATATGTAGCACCAACATTTTTAAGGCCAAAAGGCATGACTCGATAGCAAAAGGTCCCCCAAGGAGTGATGAAGGTAGTTTTGTGTTGATCTTATGGAGTGAGTAATATTTGATTATAACCTGAGAAACCATCCATGAGTGATAGCATCTCATGGCTGGTGGTGAGATCAACCAGTTGGTCAATGCCTGGTAGAGGAAAGTCATCTTTGGGGCAAGCTAAGTTGAGGTCATGGAAATCCATGCAAATGTGGAGTCCCCCTGTCACTTTTGTGATAGGAATGATGTTAGAAATCCATTGGGGATAGTCAATGGGTAGGATGAAGGAAACTGAGAGAAGGCACCGAAGTTCTTCTTTGACAAGAAGGGCAATGCGAGGATGCATTTTCCACAACTTTGTTTTATGGGTTTGGCATCAGGAATGGTTATGATATTGTGGACCACAATGTTTGGGTCAATACCAGGCATATCAGCATAGGACCAAGAAAAAGCATTGCTATGGTCCCAGAGGAAAGAAGTAAAAGCTTCCTGTTCAACAACATCTAAAGATTGGCCTATCTTTAGAATGTGTGGGTCATCCTGAGTGTTAATGTTGATTTCGATAGTTGATTCATTCAACATGGTTTGCATCTCAGAAGGTAATGACTGGTGAATATAAGAATCTTCCGCACCAAGGTAGGTGAGGATAGACTCATCATCCTGACATTGAATGATGTTAATAGAAGGTGTATCATCATCGATCATGTCAGGATACAGGAAGGGAAAAGAAGAAGGAGCCTCACCATCATGTTGATAAGTCAGAGGTCCCAGGGAAATTGTGTTCATGAAAAAAAAAGTTAGGAGGAATAGATTCAGGATCTATGGACTCTGTGGGTGAAGGTGGTGATGTTGGTGAATGGGGTGGAGAAGGTTTTTCTTCCTCAATGAGGTCGATGTGGGCCTTCTTGGAAGATGGTGTGGAAAATCCAATGCCACTGTGATCTTTGTGTTTACGGGTGGTACATGGAATGATGGTATGATGGCCTTGTTCATAAAAACTGAAGCCAAATCCTTTCCATGTGCAACGGTGAAGGAAAGTGTAGAAAAAGTGGTGGTTAGTGAAATATTGGAGGTCAGATGAAAATGGTCATGTTTGGGATGGAGGTTTGGGTGAATAAGTGGCAGTATCAAGTCCCCCATATGTTAAGTTAGTGTGAAGGTGGGGAGGACCATAAGGGAAAACCTCTCCTATGTGATAGTCATAATGAGGGTGTTGGTGTAGGTTTCCATACTCTTGTGGAGTGAGGAATGTGTTGATATTGTAGAGGTGGTACTCCCCCAGAGTGAGGCATTGAAAAACACCTTCTAAGGGATCAGTAGTAGATATGTGGGTAATGGGGATATATGAATTACTAGGAGATTGGGCAGGAGGGGTATCATTTGGTTGGAAAGTAGATGGGTCAGCTGCAGAGGCTATGGAAGTAGTAGGAATAGAAGAGTTAGGTGTGGGAGAGGTGGTGACAACATTGGTGGATGGGGTCATGGGTGAAGGAGAAGTGGGGGTAGTGGTAGATGCCTTAACTGGTACAAGGACATCGTTAGGTCGGTACAACATGTTACAAGTTTTGAATGGTGATGGGTCGGCTGGGATGGTATAGTTATGCCCTTCATGTTCAAATTTTACACAATGGTGTAAAGTTGAAGGGACACAACCCATGATGTGAATCCAAGGTCTTCAAGCAATAGGTTATACTGGAACTCTCCCTCTAAGATGTAGAATAGTTTTGGGATAGTGCGAGGGCCCATGTGAAAATGTGAAGAATAATGGTGCCAAGGGTGGAGGTGATGGTGTCATTGAAGGAGCACAACATAACTGGGTTATTATGCATATAATTTGAAGGGATGCACATTTGATTGTATGCATGGGAGGAGATGATGTTAATGCTAGCACCACCATCGATCATGATGTGTCGTACGTGTATGTTATCGATATAGATGGAAATGAAAAGGGTGGGATCAGGGTCATCTGACTGGAGAGGTACAATCTCCTCATCAGAGAAACTGAGGGTGGTGACTTGATGAGTGGGCATGGGGGTAGAAGAAGGAGATGATTTGGTAAGTGAGGCCATGTGGTGAGGGGTGATAATGGAGGCCACTGGTGTGGGGTCATTGGGTAAAACTTTGATGGATTGCAAAACCTCCATAAGGGCTTGTCTATGAGATTCAGAAGTTTGGACGAGATCATACAAAGACATTTTAGAGGGGATTGGTGTAATTGTTTTATCATTGTATGATGGGTGACCCCATCAGAAGATAGGGTATGTGGGTCCTCGAATGGTGATTTTGGGTGTGGGTGCAGATGGTATATTGGGCATGGGGTTGGTTGATGAGCTAGTTACTTTTTCTTTTCCTTTGTCCTTCTAGGTGGGTGGCAACTTGGACCATGTTAATCTGAGGGGAGGTGGTAGATGGAGAAGGTGTATGATGAGTAGTGTAATGACATGATGGGAAAAAACCTAATGGGGGGAAAATCCTTGTGAAATGAGTAGGGCACACTGGCATTTGGGTGGTGGTTTGGCCAACTCTCTGATATGGACCATGTTGATCTCAAATTTTGGAGGTGGAAAAAAGGGTTGTGGGGGTGGAGATGTAGGTCATTGAAGAAGCAAGGGATGATGATGTGTGGTGATAGGTGAAGGTGGAACATGGTCCTCATCAAGAAGATCATCATCATCAAAATTTTGTTCAGGAGGACAAAGTTGGAGAAGAATGGTTTTTAGAGCCTTACAATTTTCTACATCATGTCCTGGCACATGATGATAGGCACAAATTTTGGTTTCATCAAACCCTTTTGGTTTGGGTTTGAGAGGTTCGTAAGGTCGAAGTGGTGGTAATTTGATGATGGAAGTCTCTAAGAGGTTGGTTAGAATGTTGGCGTAGGACCCTGCCAATGGATCACAATGGGAAGTGAGTGTGGGTTTGGGTAAAGGTGTGGATGATTGTGAGGGAAGAGGTGTTATAGGAGGGGAATGGGTTAGACCACTGGTTTGGTAAGTGGTATTGTCTTAGGTTTTGATGGCATCTACTTGGGTAAAGGTGTGGTAGAAGAGCTAGCAATGGAAGGTTTTGTTGGTTTAACTACCTTATTGGAGGGTAGTGGGTTCTTGTCTTTGGGTTGCACCTTCTTGGGTAAAGGTGACATGGGAGTACATGATGCAGAAGGGAAAGTAAATGGTGGAAGAGGATGGGTTACCCATGGGGACAATACAGTTGCAATGGAAGTGGTTGGTAGAGGTTGGGTGGATGGTATGGGTTGAAGTCGTATAGGAAAAGTTGGGGTTATAGTAACTGGTGGAGGTATAGGTGGTAAGAAATGTATGGGTGAGGGTGAGGGTGTTTTTTGTGTAGGTAAATGAGGTGTAACAAAGGATTGTGATGAAGCAGTAGGTTTCTTAGCTTTTGACTGGCCTTGGGTAGGAGACTGTTTGGCCAAGGTTGATGGGTGAGGCCCTAGGATGGATGGAAGGGGCAAAGGTGACAAAGGTGTGGTAGGTGAGACTGGTGTATGTGGCCTAGAAGGTTGGGTCTTCCTTTTAGGTGGAGGAATAATTTTGGTGCGGGTTTGGGAAGATGTGGCTAAATCCAATTTTATAGGTGGATGGGTAAGGCTTGATGTCGGCATGACACCCAAGGTAGTGATGGGTCTAAATATGGATGAAGATATAGGTGTGGGTAAGTTCTTAGGCATTGGAATGGTTTTATTCATGGGTAAAGGGTCAGATGTAGGTAGATGGTGATGAAGAAGAATCCATTTTGATAGGCATGGTCAGGGTTGATCTGGTTGCTAGAAATACCTTTGGGTAGATCGTGGAAGTATCTTCAGGAAACATTTGCATTTGAGTCAAAAAGGGGAGCCAAAGATGTCCCCAGAGCATGGAATTATCAACGTAATCCAAGTGATGGCCAGCCATGAAAATGGGACTACTGTAAGAGGAGATGCAGTTGGTTTGGTGGAAATCCCTGTAAAATATGTCTGTGAGACAGGGAATTGGCTAGCCTCAGACTCTGTGGGTAAAAGAGCTGAGATCAGGTCAATGGGGTCCTGGGATGCTGAGGGAGAATTTCCCCCAATAGGTAGTGGCATGTCTGAAGAATCTCCCATGGGTAGGAGAGATGGTAGGTGGGGTGAGGTAGACTTCTCCCTTGGTGGAGGAGAAGGTGATGATGATTCTCTTGTGGATGGGAGAGTTAATACTGTTGACTGTTTGGTAGGTTGTGAGGTAGATGGTGAAATGGCATCAGCAGAAAATGTGGGTTCCTCCATGGGTGAGAGAAGGGGGAGATGAAGGGGACTCCTCTGTGGGTGAAGGAGTAGAAGAGGTATGCTCCTCTGTGGGTAGAGGAGCTCGTGCCAGAATTTCCTCAATAGATGAAATAGGTGGAATTTGAGGAATGACCGGTATGATATCAAAAACAACATGGACTTCACAGACATTGTGTCATTGGATGAAGGTTCACTATTTTGATTAGATGATGGTTTATGGTTAGGGAATGAATTCTTAAAGATGTGTGCAAATTTTGATTTTCGGTGCATTTGGGTTGTCCATGATGAGGTCTCCATTATCTATCATCTCCTTGGACAATGTTCTTAAAATTTATGTAATTACCATCACTATGGCCTTTGACACAATGATAATTACAGTAGTCATGTTCCTTATACCATGCAGGCATAGGATGAGCGGGATCAAAACTAGTATGAGGTTTTATGGGAGGAAGTGTAATGGCTCCAGCTTTAAGAAGCTTTTCCAAGACTGAAGAATAGGGCTCTCCAATTGAAGTGTACTTCCATTGTTCCCACCGGAACTGAAAGGTCTAGACATGGGAAAGATTGGAAGAAGGTTTGTATTGATTAGAAGGATGAGATGGACTAGCTTTGAGGACTACCGTGTTGGCAGATCCTTTGGCTTTTGAATAATTATTTTGGGGTTTTGAAGATGAAGAAGAATCATTTGATTTGAATGGGGCATTCTTGTTTCGTAATTGGATTTTATTTTCTTCAATGGCATGAATTTCCAGCTTTTGTGCCATGGTGAATGCTTCGTCGAAGGTTGGAAGGTTTGTACCTACAGAGTTGGTGAGATGTGTCTAGCACAAGCTCTAGTGAACAACTCAATAAGTTCAGCTTGAGGTAACTAGAACGTTAATTGGTTGATAAGACTTCGCCAGTGAGCAACAAAATCTATGATAGATTCATCGTCATACTGTCGTGTCGAATATAGGCCAGTCATGGTGAATTTTTTTGACTACATCGATCGAGAAGTGGTCCAAGAATTCTTGAGCCACTTGGTTGAAGGAGTAGATGGAATGTCTAGGTAAACTATTGTACCAATCTAAGGTGGGTCCTGTTAGGGACATGGGAAATGTTTGTAAGAGAGTAAAGCATCATCATGGGCAATTAAATAACACCCATGTTTAAATGACCGCAACTGTTGTTGTGGGTCCTCTTTACTATTGAAATGGTTGAACTTGGGCATTTCCCAATGCACAGGGTATGGGTGAATAGGAATAGATGGATGAATAGGCTCATTACAGATTTCATCATAGGTCAAGGAGTTACGAGAGCCAGAAACTGATGCTTCTAATGTCTGCATCTTTTCCATCATCATCCTAATGAGGTCATTGGTGGGTTGTGAGGAATGGGTGCCTCCTGCAGTAAAGGGAGGTTGATGATGGGTGTATGATGTGGATGGCATCCCAGTACATGGGGGTGTCGAATATGAAAACTATGAAGGGGGGATAGATACAGGTGGAATGTACCCTGAATAAGTGATAGATGAGATTGGGGGTTGCTGGTGATGCATGTAAATAGGTGGGGTGGTCAAACGACTCTCGTGGTAATGGGTGGTAGAGACTGAGGGATGGAAAGAACTAGGTTTTGGAATGGGGTGTGGGTTGCCGACACTAGAGGTGGTTGTGATGCAACTAGTATATATGAGGAAAAGGGGGCAGATGGGGCCATGCTCAAGGTGGTTGGTGAAGGAATTGACACCATGGGTGCAATAGATGTCATCGTTGGGGTAGTAGTTATGGCTAGAGGTGGGACCTAACTGAGAGACCACAAGGGGGTAATGTGGATGAGGGTGCACCTGAGCTAGTGGTAGCTGACATGGAAGTGGGTGCGAGGGAAGGAGGAATAGATACATGCATACAGTATACTAACTGTCCTGAGGAGTCTAAAGTAGATGAGTGGGAAAGATAATATTGTAAGGTCACAGGATTCTGATCAAGGATTCTTATAAACTCCTCATTGCTGGTAGAAATGGTGATAGGTTGAGTTGGATCCATAGGTGACAGGATGGAAGGTGGTGATAGGCTAGGTGGGAGTGGTTGAAGACTAGTGTGAAATATAAGGGTGTTGGTTTGGTTGTGAGTCAATACCATGTGAATTAGTGTTGACCTGGTGAAAACTGTATTCTGTAGATGACATAGAAAATAAAAGGAATGAAAAGGATAGATACTGGTAGGTAGACTTGGTCGATGTTTCAATTAAGAATTAAAATAGGGAAACTGACACTAGTTAATATGACTGATGACGGTTGAGGTGGACCGATGATGGTTACAGTAACCAATACCAGTTACTGTGGGAAAACACTAGTTTGAGAAAAAGGAGCATAATTGATGAGAATGAAATGGGGAATTGTACTTGATAGTGATATCAAAATGTTGGGAATATGATGATGTCCAAATGACTTCAAATAGAAAAGATAGGTGATGAAATATTTTGGGTAAAATAACCAAAAGAGCTGGTAACCGACACCAGTTAGGTAAAACAATGATGGTTATATTCAAATGGTAAACTGATGATGGTCGCTCTGTACGTACCCAAAATTGTAGGGTACTGCACTGCCGGAACAACGTAACACGTGCCCCAATGATGATACAGGTCTCCTCGCAAGGTGTTCGGGATCCGGAAAAGCTCTCCAAGTATGCGTTAACATCCCGCATGCCCCGCTTAGCCCCTGCGTGCTTTGTTTTTCTCTTTTCCCCTCTTTTCTTTGCCTTTTGCTCTTCAGTTACGAAACCGCCGCCCTGCCTGGGCGGCGGTCTCGTGACCGCCACCCTGGACATGGCGGTGGTCCTGTAACCGCCACCCTGCTCAAGGCAGCGATCCTTCACGCATTTTCCAGAATGCTCTTTTAACACGACTCACGTAAATTTCAACGTTTACCAGCTTTTTTTCACCGCCTTTAAGCTTGCATTAATGATTCTGGTTCCCTGGAATAGTGTTTTGCCATTGTTTATAGTTTAAGAGATCAATTTGGTTTTTACCTTGGGTAAATGCAAATGCTATAAATAGTTGGCTTGTGCTCAAGCAAATGGCCCCTCAAATTTGCCTCTGAATTTCTCATTTGCAATAGATTAGTCTTTCATTTTGCTTAGAATTCTTAGTTTCATTCATTGCATGCTTAGTTAGTGTTGTTTTGCTGTTAGGAAGCCACATATCCATCTTGTGCAAGTGCTGTTATTATTTCATCCAATCCATTGGAGTAGGATAGTTTGTTTTCAATAGGAAGCCATTAAAGTTGCAGGTTTTGTTCTTCAAACAGGATAGTTTCAGGTTCTGGACGTTTTATGTTGCATGACTCGCAATAAATCCCGCTAGGAATTGCATAAGCCAAGCTCTGTACTCTTGCGCTATCCCTCTCCTACTCGCATTGTATTCAGTCTGTATCCTAAGCTGCCTTTGTTCCAATATCTACTTCTGTTGATGCTAGCATTACACGCTTTTCTGGATCCACGTGAGCACGAAGGAACGAGGAGATCACACTGAGGGGACAAAGCCACACACACCATCGGATTCGCCACTGTTCTGCAGAATCCAGGTTCTAGCTTTCAAAGTTCTAGTTAGAAGCATATCAAATAGAGTAGCCAATCACTTTATTTCAGTCAATTTTACTTTCGATATTGCCAGGGAAGCTGTGGGGATTGATAGTTTCTGAGAAACTATGATTCATTCCTCACTTCTGAGGTAGGATCGACAGTCTTGCAAATAGATTAGATCAGTTATTTCATTACTTATAATAGATTACAATTGCACAGACAAGTAGCTATACTCGGTTGCTTTGTTTGTTTTAAATTTGTTATTAGATTAGTTGTCAATTTCTAGATATATTAAATAGTTGCTCTTTTAAATTCATTCAAATAGTTCATCAGAAAAATACAAAAATAGAGAGTTATATATGCTATAGATATACTTCACATAGTTAATTTTACTTTGCTGCAGTTAGATTTACATTGTTGCTTTTGTATGACAATCACGGGACCTAGAGAGCCCAGAGAATACGTATTCGAGCCAATCGTGCCCCAACCCAATCTCATCACAGCAATAACTGATATAGATCAGAATCTTAGGATCCAAGTCTTCCAAACAACAACAAACTTACAATAGATCAGCTCCAGTTGAGCGGGTTAAACATAGAAGACGACCAAGCGCACACGTTTTGGTCAAATCAACCAAACTACAGATTACCCTAGATAAATATCCACATGACTGTAGAAGGGCTTGAAAGAGAGAACATTTGGTTGCGATCCTTTGGTCCCACAACCAGACGTAGGATACACTCTCACAGACATAGATACTAGCTTAAGAATTCAGGTTGCACGAACGCCTGTGAGATACTCTGAGAAGATCACACAACTATTAATTCTGAATATAGAGGCTGAGAAAGCATATGACTATTGGATACTAGGGATTAGGGACTGATTCCGCACATGACCATAGCAGGTCCACAACAACCACGAATCTACGGTTGTGACCCACAAATCCCACAACCCAACGAATCCATAGGTGAATCAGACATAGATGCTGGCCTACGCACACTAGTATTCAGATCTACTCCACTTCCACCTATCATCATCGAACAGTTATCCTTGTTAGACATAGCAGCTAACAAAGCTAAGGAGTTCTGGACTAGGCCAGAGAATCACCCATAGAGTCAACTATATTTCCATCATCCACCCTATGACCCTATCTGGAGACATACACGAAACTATCCCAGGTCATTTTCCACGTATCCCACAACCCATAGACCGAATCACGCCAGAGCTCGATATTGATTGGAGCCTTCGAGCAGTCATCCTTGCTGATCGATCTATCACACCAGTTCAGGTTAGGAGGGCCTTCTTTGCCTTAGATTCACAATTTCCACTAGTGTGCATCAAAGACATCAGATTGCCTAACTAGTTTGTCTGCATCCCACATATTCAATCCCCACCGGCTGTCTCAGCACGACCTCGGGAGGTCGGGTGCAAGGAAAAGTTACTTGTAGATTCCCAAGCTCTTGTCACTTTTCCTCACTTGTCACTTTTCCATCGTACAAAATTGGTGAACCCGACGTGAAACTTCCTAAGTTCGGAGTCATATTTACTTGTTCTTTCAATTCAAAGTATACTTTTCATCTTTCACCTCATTTTCACATCAGCTTCACCAACAAAATTGGTGAACCCGACGTGAAGTCAAACTACTTGTTACTTTGACTCTTTATTTTTACTTCTTTCATTCTTTCACCCACCTTCTCTCTTTCTCAGTATTCTGCGGGTATTCACATACCCCCCGAATATGTTGGGATTCGATGCATATGGCAGACCTCTCTTAGGTCTTGAGGCATACTACACTCAACTAAATAGACAATCATCACCCTTGCTCTCAGTATGGGGTGACAACTACTCAACTAACCAGTTGTCAACACAAACTCCTCCAAGGATCAGTTATACCTCATCTTTCCAAATAGAGGACTTGGATCAGCTCGCTCAAATACAACAAACAGAGCCTTCAGGCTCGAACAATATGACGTTCACAGGAGAATCTGGTTCATCTCCTCAGGTACTACTTAGACCACAAATTAGTAGACAATCAGACCCATACCTGGTTTTAGATGATGAACATTCAGTACGTCATGCCAGGAATGAACAATGCTCTCGGAGTATGTACCCGCCTATAGGAGGTTTACAAACACAACCCGAGGTCTCTTTTCAAGAAAATACCTCCATGCCACTACATATAGGAAATGCCCTCGGGGAAACTTGGCAGGGCAATGATCAGTTCATAGCAGGATATCACATGCCTATACAACATCAGGATATACAACAAACGCCACTAAGGCAAAATATCGTGACTTCACCAAATGAAGTCATTTCAACTTTAGTAGAAAAAGTTAGGGGGTTAGAACTTGCTCAAGCAAATCACCATTCTCAATTCATGCAGGCAGGAAGTTCCAATCCTCCACACCATCCTAGCCAAGTAGACCTCCTCACAGGAATAGGCACGTTAGGCATGCCTCCTCAGTATTCACAACAAACGCCAACTAGAACCACCATTTCTAACACCGTTCTGATACCTCCCGGTCTAGTACAAAATAATCCATTCCTGGACAATACCCCTTCATACTTAAACATGTACTCCAAATCACCACAAGGGGATATGTTCTCCTCTCCCGACATGTTTTCTCAAACACAGGGGTTTCCTTATGCCCCTACCAATGCATACGCTACGCCATATCAACAACCCATTCCACCACCACTCCCTCAGCAAGGCACCATCAATAGTCGAAACCTATGCGATAGGGACTTATTCAGAATATTTGAAAGAGCCCTTAGATTTCACCATACGAAGCGTCATGCTTCCAAGACCTCTTCCTGATTTTCCCAAATACAAAGGTGAGGGAGATCCGAATGCACATATCAAGGCTTACGCCACAGCCATTCGAGAACTACTCCCTTGGGATGGGGTTGTTGCTAAAATATTCCCCAAACCTTGGAAGGCATTGCTCTCGATTGGTATTATATAATACCTGAGGCTTCCATCCATTCATTTAAACAACTCGTTTCAGAGTTCATTAAGGCATTTGACATGAACAAACTATTAAGAACAGGAATCAGGGAATTCTTGCACATTAAGCAAGAACACAATGAATCTGTCGCTCATTTCATCCAGAGGTGGCGTACAGTTCTTTATTCTTCAACCAGTGCTCCAAATATGGACCAAATGGAATTATGTGATTTATTCCTTCATTCTCTCAGCAGAGAAGTGAAGGAAGAAGTCCAGAAGTTCCCACTAAGGACTTACGATGAAGTACTTGAGAGCGCTCTCCGAATAGATCAAGCGGCAATAGATAGTGGTCGTAAGACATATGGAACAAACGGGAGGTTAATCACCTCCAACCAGAATACTACAACTTATCCTACTACCACAAATGTCAATCAAGGACCTAAAATCCTTAATAAAAATCGTGGAGTGACAACAGATGGAGTAACTGATCAGGCCTAAAAGGGTAAATGTTGTGAATACTCCACCACTAATAAACAACCAACGAAACAACAACTTTACCCCAACAATTAATGCAGTGGATTTTAGTCATCCACAACAACAACAACAACGGTGAAACCCTACACAGGGTCTAAGCCAAAACTCAACTGGTTATCAAAACCAGAATCAAAACCAAAAACAACAAATGCAAAACTTTAATCCTAATAGGCAATGGTTTGATCAGAGTTTTGGGCCACAATATACACCAAACCAACAAACTAGGAATTACAATCCTAACTCGTATTGTGGTTTCCACAAAATTCAGGGCCATGACACTAGAACGTGCCGTGACTACAATAAATTCATGCAACGTTTGCCAGAGGAACAAAGACAACTTTTCATAGATATGTTCTTGGCAGATCCTACGTCACCAGCACCAAATACTTTTACAGGGGCAGTTTCCCCTCAAAATGCACCCCTCAAGATCTTTAATGATCCACTCCCAAATCACAACAACAACAGGTTAAATCCAAATGGGACAAACAAGGGTGTAATGACAGGAAACAATGATCATGAAGCCTCAACTTCACTAAATCCATTAGTTGCGCCACAATTAGGAAGTCAGCCACGACCCAAGATAGTCGGTTTAGTGGAGTTAGATGCCGAACTACCCATAGAAGCTGTAACAAGGACACGAGAGTATTCCTCTCAGCCAAGTCCAAGGCACCTGCCAGAGACAGATAACATCCAACAAATAGTAGTAAAACCCGTGGGTGCCTATGATTTAATTAATGATCTAACAAAAACCTTCTCGCACATTTCATTTTTGGACTTACTAAAGAACTCTCCTGCCCACAGGGCTGCTCTTTTAGAGGCATTAGGTTTAGGTCATTTAATTAACATCACTCCACCTCCCGAAACACAGGTAAACCATATAGACTTTGATATCCACCCTCCGGGGCAGCCGGATAGGGATACCGAATTCATATTCGAAATAAACAAAATGCCAACAGATGCTGAGATTGCACGCCGAGGTGATCCAGCCTTACATTTGCAAGTATGGGTTTATAACAATTATGTAAAGTGTGCGATGGTTGACGATGGGGCAGCAGTTAACATAGTCCCCTTCTCTTTCCTTCAAAAGCTAGGGTATGGAGAAACGAATTGTTCCACAACTCGAAATACACTAAGAGGCTATGATAGCCTTAAAGCCACCTCGATTGGAACTATAATACTACCGGTCACCTTAGGACCCAAAACAATCCTGACTGAGTTTTATATTATAGATCGGGAAACTAACTATAATATGATCCTCGGCCGACCATGGATACACCGTATGAAGGCAATCCCTTCTACGTTATTTCAAGAAGTAAGATTTTGGTTTTTAGGAAAGATATTCGTAGCCAAAGGTGATCCAAAACCATTCGATATACACCTAGCTGACTTAAAGAAAAGACCAGGCGTGCACTCGGAGTTTGAACTCCCAACAAACCAACTTAATAAACCCACCGACGCAAAACCAGAGGAAAAGTTGGTACCTACAACAGATCTTGAGACTATGAGCCTAGTCAAGACAATCCCAGCCCTCAAGGATGAGGCTAACATTGTAGAAACAGTATCATTAGGAACTACTGCAAAAATTGTTGAATTACTAGAACAGGATCTACCAATGTTCCTACCATTTGATTCTGTAGGCATGGGATATACCCTAGGTGTTGGTTCTCTTCCAGCAGAGGATCTCTGCATGGTGGAAGTAGAAGATGTTAACACAACAAATATCCCAACATCCATATTCCCAGCTAAATATTGGACTCTCCATTTTGATGGAGCTAGATGTCGTTACGGAGCTGGGGCAGGTGTAATCTTTACTTCTCCCGAGGGAAAAGTCCTACCATTTTCCTTTAAACTAAATTTTGAATGTACAAACAATGGCGCTGAGTACGAAGCCCTCCTCCTTGGCCTCATCTTAGCTAAGAGGATCGGTGTTAATAACATCAGGGTGTTAGGAGACTCACAATTGGTAGCAAACCAAGTCTCTGAGGTATATGAAACCAAAGCCGAGCACTTACAGCTCTACAAAACAGCTGTATTAGATTTAAGCAAGGAGTTTGACTTCATATCAATTGAAGCAATCCCGCGAGAACAAAATCTTCTCGCCGATTCAATAGCAACCTCAGCATCACGCTTCACTCCAAACAGTGAGTTGGAGGATACCCGTTTCATGGTATCCCTTCGTACTGAACCACTGGTAAAAACAATGTCAAGCCCTCTTTTAACAAACAAGAGATGAGAACAAATCTACTATCCTAGACCACATTGATAGTGATACAACCACTCTTGATTACTTAAACACCTATGCAGCATTACATCTCACCCATCACGTGATAGATTTGTCCTTAATCCCACATTCATCTTCCTACTTCGGAAATCCCATGATAGAGCTTCCCCCACAAAAGGAACTTAGCATATACACAGTAGAGAATGGAGACGATCTAGAATTACCTCCAGCCCCGCCTGAGTTTGAAGAAGGTAACACTTCTTTAATTGAAGAAACAATTGATATTAACATCGGAACGGAAGGATGAACCAAGGATATTGAAAGTTAGGATCCTCGTTAACTCCAGAAGAAGTAGAAATACACACTCGAATCCTCAAAGAACATCAGAAGGCTTTTGCATTTAATTATAAAGAAATGACAGGGGTTGCACCACACATTGCGGTACATAACCTCGTCACTAAATCAGATGCAAAGCCGATTAAACAAAAATCGAGACCAATGAAACCCAAGGTAGCTCTCATGGTGAAAGAGGAGGTAATAAAACTCCTCCAAGTAGGATTCATCAAACCAGTCGATTACTCTCAATGGGTATCTAATATCGTTCCCGTTCTCAAAAAGAATGGGAAGATACGCATCTGCATAGACTTCGAGACATTAACAAAGCGTGTCCTAAGGATGACTTCCCATTACCATCCATAGATGTCATTGTTGATGCAACAGCTGGATTTGAACTTTTGTCTCTCATGGATGGATTCTCAGGATACAATCAAATCAGAATATCTGAACAAGATCAAGCTAAAACCACGTTTATAACTCCTTGGGGAACCTATTGCTATGTTGTTATGCCATTCGGTCTCAAGAACGCTGGCGCTACATACCAGCGGGCTATGACATATATATTTCATGATCTTATTCATAAAATTGTGGAATCCTACGTAGATGACTTGTTGGCCAAGGCCAAGAAGCGTTGTGACCATCCGGAAGTGCTTCGCGTCATTCTTTCACGTCTAATAGAATACGGAGTCACGCTAAATCCAGAAAAATGTGTCTTTGGTGTAACAGGAGGGAAGCTCCTAGGTTACATTATATCGTCACGAGGGATAGATGTTGACCCAACCAAAATTAGGGCTGTCCTTGAAATGGTCCCACCTTCAGATGAATCTAAAATCAGGTCATTTCTCGAAAAGCTTGGTGCAATTCGGAGATTCATCCCAGACTTAAGCTTCGCCATTCATCCAATCAAAAATCTACTCAAGAAAGATTATAGTATTGATTGGACCGAAGACTGCAATGAAGCTTTTGATGCAGTTAAGCGTTTCTTGTTATCACCACCTACGCTAATGCCACCTAAGCCAGACCGCCCGTTAATTTTATATTCACGAGCTACCATTATCTTGCTAGCCTGTATGCTGGCTCAAGAAGACGATGACAAGAGAGAACGCGTGATTTATTTCATTAGCCGAACATTGCTCGACTATGAAACACATTATACACAGGCAGAACGAGAATGCCTTGCCATAGTCTTTGCAACCAAACGCTTAAGACATTATATGCTAAATCAAGAAACAAGGGTCATTGTAAAAACAGACCATTTACGAACTTTCCTCACACAAGGGTCCTTGTCTAAAAAGGCTGGACGTTTTATAACCTTAATGGGAGAATTTGAATTAACATTTGTAAATCAGAAGTCAGTTAAAGGACAAATCATCGCGGATTGGTTAGCTGATAACCCATTAGACGGAGGCGATCTAGTAGATCTGGACTTTCCTGATGAATGCGTATACTACATTGAAACCAGACCTCCTATCTCTGAGTGTCCTTGGTATACTGATATTATTAATTATATCATGGACCATACGTATCCAGAAGGTGCTACACCACAACAAAGAAGGTGGTTACGCATTATCGTAGCTAAATACGTCATTATAGAGCAAGTGCTCTATCGAAAAGCGTTCGATGGAATGCTTCTAAGATGTGTCGACACAGAAGAATCCAAGAAGATTCTCCATGAATCTCACAGTGGAATGTGTGGAGGCCACTTCGGTGGCCATGCCACCACTCGTAAAATACATCGAATGGGCTATTTCTGGCCTACTCTAGAACACGACGCAGTAGAGTTTGTACGAAGGTGTCATAAGTGCCAAGAATTCTCCCACGAGATCCACATGCCAGCACAAGCTCTACAACCAATCGCTACTCCATGGCCCTTTTCTACGTGGGGCCTAGATTTGATAGGGAAATTCTCTCCCTCATCTACAGATGGCCATAATTTCATAATCACGGCCACCGAATATTTTACCAAGTGGGTAGAGGCTATGCCTCTTACTACTGTACCAGGTTCTGTAATCGCCAAGTTCATTTTGAACCAAATCATTTGCAGGTATACGGTGCCCACAAATCATTATCTCAGATAATGGGACTTCTTTTAAGAATGACGAAGTTCACGAATTGTGCAATAAATTTAAAATAAGCCATCATACGGCCTCCTTGTATTACCCTCAAGCCAATGGACAGGCTGAAGCGACAAACAAAACATTAAAAGCCATTCTCCTTAAAACGGTGAAAGAAAACAAACGAGATTGGCATTTGAAGTTATATCCGGCCTTATGGGCCCACCGAACCTCAATAAGAACACCAACAGGAGTGACTCCTTTCTCGCTAGTATTCGGGGCAGAAGCAGTTCTCCCACTTGAGGTTGAAATACCCAGTCTCCGTATTTCATTACAAGGGATTCTGGATGAAGACGCTTACAGAGAAGCACGTCTCTCCCAACTAGAAAGCCTAGATGAAGCTAGGTTAGATGCTGAACAGCGGCACAGAGTCTATGCTGACCGGATGTGCCGGCAGTATAACAAGAAGGTCTATGAACGCGACATATATGAAGGTGATCTAGTTCTAAGGCTAGACAGCCGGATCGATAAAAAGACTGGCGAAGGAAGGAAGTTCCGGCCCAAATGGTTGGGCCCATACCGAGTCATGAAGGACTATGGAAATGGTGCATACCTCTTATGTACGCTAGAAGGTGAGGAATTTGGTGAAACAGTAAATTCCCTACACCTTAAACGATTCTATGCGTAAGCAACTAGCATACTTATATAATTATATCTACATTGCATCTTCATATAGTTAGGTTCATTTTGTCCACATGTTTGTAAATTGTGATCAAGGAATTTATTCTTAAAAGCAATTCATTACAAACTTCTGATGGTATTGGCATAAACACTCTAATCATACTTCTCCATTTCCATGATATCATCAAACTATTTCGGAATCATTTCATCAAATAAAGCTAGATATGACAAAGTCTTAACGGTAACCATACCAAGATCTGCGGGTTTGTTCTCACTTTTGGTTTCTTCCTAGGATAGGTGTCTTGCCTATGGTCTGTTCTAGAAGCTTCATCGTGTCACATCTATCCCGTATGTATATCTCTTTGGAAATAAGAGCATGCTGACATTTTGCTCAAATAAACAAGTCAAAATAGAATCAAACAGAAAATTTTAAAATTACACATTTCCTTGCCCCACCAACCTTCGGTGATGAGCTTGCGTCTCTTACTAGTGACGTAGGGTTGGGAAAGGATGGAAATGCCCTTACTCGCCTATGCCTTGCCCATGGTGATAAACCCACGCTTCTTACTAGTAGCATGGGGCAAAGTGTAGGGGGTCCTCTTGACAAACAAACGTTAAAAGGTCATAAACAAACAATTCAAATCTTGAAGTCTTGAGTCAAAAACAAATGAATCAGATGTTCAAAATTCCAAGAGAGTTAAAATCCTAAAAACCCAGATTTTGTCTACCATGTGGCCATCTACGGATCTAAGTCTAGATAAACCGCAAAGCAAGTTGCATCCAAAACTATGAAGTCACTCGAGTAGAGTAGGCTTGTAGCATCCTAATTTGGTTCCACCAAAGCTTTGTCTATCTTTCATCACTATCATTTCAACACATTTCATAACTTGTGCCCATCCCGACTCTTGGTGATGAGCCCTCACATCTTATTAGTTGCGTGGAGTTAGGAGTAGGGGAAATTTTATCTACTCATCATACCGGTTTATCTTCACCACTTTGCCAAAACAAATAAGAAGTATCCAAAATTGCTTACAGAAACTAAGATTCAAAATCACATTGTATCTACATTATCATATATCAGCATCATGAAATACAAAAAGAAAGTAAACACTTGTATCATTTGTTCTCCATTGCATACATTCTAAAAAAGCATATAAGCATAACATCATAGTTTACATGAGGAAACTGGAAATGGAAAGCAAAGCCATAAATGCCAAGAGTTTGATCCAAAAAGAATATATATATATATATAAATGATCAAAGTTTCTGTACAATGCCATCATGCGCTAAGCATGGTCAAAATGCTCAAAGAGCCCGGGATATACAAAAGAATATATCATACAAAATCTAGGAGAGCCAAGTGGCTTCTCAATCCCTATGAGACCCCTCTGAAGGTGCACGCCCACGCCTAGGACTCCGGCTACGCCGGCGCTCTGAGTGCACGGAGGGCTCAGGATCCCGAGGGGCAGCCGCAGTCTCGCCACGAGAATGACTCCTCATCAGGCGCTCGGCTGTCCTATACCCCGCTAGCTCCGTGCGGAGAGTCGATACCATCCTGGCCACATGCCAGACTGGGGCAAAGACGTCAGTATGTCTACCAGCTGCTGAGGGCTCCCCAGCATCCACAGACAGCTCTGCACGGGTCCTCTCCATGGGGATCATCAGGGTATCGGTGCATACCCTGCGAATCAAGTCTCGCCACTCATCGGCGGTCTCTGCAAACAAAGGAGAAAACAAATTAGAAATAAACAAGAGATAAATACAAGTGTAAAACAAAAGGAGAGATAGCAACTAAAGCAATCCTAAATTAAAAAACAAACATTAAAAGGGGGAGGGTAACTTACTCGGATCACCAGGCCTCCAGGATGGATCTCTAGGGTCAGCACCTGCCACAGATGCCGCCGCCGACTGAGGTGCTCCTCCTGTGGCTGGAGCAACGTAGCGCCCCGCAACGGACTCATCCTCCCCACCATGGCCCTGGGAGAGTGGCTCCTCTGAAACCAGAGTCACCCTCTCTGCACTCTGCTCGGCCCTCTCTGCCTGCATGATATCCTGAGTGTCATGCCACTCAGGATCGCTGTCCTCCTCAGTCTCCTCCTCTGTCTCTCCCCCTGTAAACTCCTCAGACTCAGAGTCTATGTCAATGGGGTCATCGCTGCTATGGGCAGGACCCACGGAGCAATCTGAAGTAAGGGTGCCTGAGGAGCACCGGCTCTCCCTCTGGGCACATACTACCCTCCTTGCCGTAATAGGGATGTCAGGAGTAACAATTGTCCAACCCTGGCCCCTAGGACCTCCTCTGGCCTCTCGAACTAACCTGTATACTGGCACTACCGGGGGAAGCATACCCATGTAGGGTAGGCCAAACTGCTGAGGAACTCGGCCAAAGGGGTGTATCTCCACTCGCCCCACTCTATCAATAAGCTGCCCTGTGGTGGAGCAGGAGATCAAAGTAAGAGCCTCCTCGCCCCATATACCTGCCATGGTCTGATATGGTGTGGCCTCCATGTCAGCAGTGGTCAGAGAAGCAACTGGCTGATGAGGTGCTCTGAGCACCGACATATCTGTCCATCTGGCTGCCCTCACAGCTCCGGGATCTGCCACCTCTACACCTCTGCCATAGGGGATGAAGTGCTCATAGACCAAACTCATGACCAGGGTCGGGTGGCTCAAGGACTGCCCCTGTAAACGGACTACCCTGTATAATTCATGGTAGGTAGTCCCAAGTACATCTGCTCCCCAGGCATATATCCAGCCATGTCCCTCTATCTGTGCAATGATGGGGGACCAGCAGTATAACAATGTGTCTCCTCCCTTGTCCCCGATCAGTCTCGAGGCAAGGATCCCCATAATAGCCTGGCGAAGTCAAGGGGATGGGAAAACTAGGAATGGATCGAACTCTGACCCCCTTCTTCGAACCCGTGGAGATGACTGCATCTCCCATGTATGTGGCCCACTGTGCTATCTGGGCCTGTGAACCTGCTGTCTCAAGGGTGAGTCGTCTCCCGATGATCGGGACCCCCAGGATACGGTAAACATCCTCCAAAGTGATGGTCCACTCACCGCGGACCCCTGGTAATCGGAAGGTGTTCCAATCAGCATCCCAATAGGAAGAATAAGTCACAGAGTATGTGACTAGATGGTGTAACATGGGGGACCCGCGATATACATAGTATACCAGCCCTCTGAAGAGTATCCTCCTCATCCTGTGAGAGGGCATCTAGTACTCCTGGGAGCCAGTCACACTCCCTCTCTCTGCTCCACCGAATGTACTCCTCTCTCGCCTGCATACACCCAAAAACACACAAAATAGAGCAAGTTAGTATCCAAGTGATACTAGAAAAATCATGAAAACACATAGAAATGCTAAAAATGCAAAAACAATCTCAAACAAGATGTTCTTTTGCATTCTGTGCAAAACCGCCGCCCTGAGCAGGGAGGTGGTTTCGTAACCGCCGCCTTAAGGGCGGCAGTCGTGTAACCGCCACCCTGAACAGGGCAGCGGTCATGTAACCGCCACCCTAGGCAGGGCGGCGGTCGTGGCCCGAAAACCCACGTGGGTTTTTAAGCCTAAAAAGCCTAAAAAATGCAAAAAAAGACCATTTTTCCTAAAAACAAAGCCTACCCAGTAGGCCCCCCCACTAGATAGACCTTTTGAACACTAACATTTTGAAAAATTACCCCCCCATGACAAAGATTTTAGCATTTTAAAATTAAGGGGGTGAAAAGGATAAATTGAAGAAAACTAACTTGTGATCTCACGGGTCGATGTTCCGCTCGCGGAGGCATGATCACTATCTCGTCACGAAATTTTTGACTCTACTCATGCAAGAAACCGTCACCGTGGGTCCCAAAGCTCAGAATCAATCAAATCAACTCGCGCAAATGAATAGGAAAATGGGCCCACTTTCATATATATAGCAACCTGACTTGTTTTAAATGTCCTTTTTTGCAGGTTTGGAGCGCCGACGGAGGTAAGTTTTATCCTCGCACAAATGGTACGTCCTCATTTCCTATTATTTTAGCGTTTATTTTCCAATCTATTTTGTCTATCTGCACTTGATTCCTCTTTTCATTTTGCAGGTGGCGGGAATTTTGGATGGCGTCATTTCGACACACGAACGTATCAGGTATAACTTCTAACTTCCCATTTTGGGACTGCCATACTCGGACCCACCGTTTTACGCCTCTTCATGGCTAAAACGCTTCTCCGAGGGGGCAATATGTACGTACCCAAAATTGTAGGGTATTGTACTGCCAGAACAACGTAACACGTGCCCCAATGATGATACAGGTCTCCTCGCAAGGTGTTCGGGATCCAGAAAATCTCTCCAAGTGTGCGTTAACATCCCGCATGCCCCGCTTAGCCCCTGCGTCCTTTGTTTTTCTCTCTTTCCCTCTTTTCTTGCCCCTTTTCTCTTTAGTTACGAAACTTCCACCCTGCTCAGAGCAGCAATCCTGCACGCATTTTCCAGAACGTTCTTTTGACGTAACTTACGTAAAAATCAACGATTCACTAGCTTTTTTCACCGCTTTGGGCTTGCATTTATGTTTTTGGTCCCCTGGAATAGTGTTTTGTCATTGTTTATAGTTTTAGAGTTTAGTTTGTTTTTGATCTTTGGGTGAATGAATTGCTATAAATAACTGGCTTGTGCTCAAGTAAATGGCCCCTCAAATTTTGCCTCTAATTTCTCTTTGCAATAGATTTAGTTTTCATTTTGCTTAGAATGCTTAGTTTATTTCATTGTATGCTTAGTTAGTGTTGTTTTACTGTTAGTAAGCCACATATCCATCTTGTGCAAGTACTGTTAGTGCAAAATTACAGCACCCCTGGACGCTGATCAGATTTCTAGGTTGATCACTCTTGCATCTAGTGTAATTACACAACATGGAAACCTCTCTCCAAGTGTGGGACTTGTGAAACTGAGAAAGGAATCTCCAGATTACAGGCTGGTTCCTCAAACTCCTCTGATTTAGATCTATATTTTGCAAAGCTACAGAGGTTCTAGATCCTAATCCTATTCTAACTTGCAAGGAGACAGGGGTAGAAGTGCAAAAATTGAAACTAACTAAAGATGGTGATGCACCAAAAAGGAGTGGTGAAACATATTAGTCATGCAAACAGACACAGACCAAGGTTCACAACATAAAAACATACAAAGACTGATAATGTATAACTTAGCATCTGAAATCAAGCAAATAATACAAACAGAGGATTGAAACCCATTCACAGAGCTTGCATTATCAATTTAATATCAAAATACGCATTACACCCTTAGAGAGGTAAAGAAAACTGTTACAATCCTTGGAGAGGTCTGATACTTCATCAATCCCTTGAAAGAGGTGAAAGAAGAAGTCTGCTATGCCCAAAAAATGTTCCTCTTTGAAATGAGCCCAAAACTGGCTTTTAAAATGCAAGGGTCGAACCCAGGAGACAGGAAACGTACAAAGGCATGGGAGCCCATTCTTTCTTGACTGCAGGTGTATTAAAACAGCATGGAGGACCTTACAAACCCATACCCTATCATTTTTACCGGATTACAGGAGAATGCGACCCATTCTGCATTAAATCTGGTCGCTGGAATGTCATTTCTGGCCATGAACACGCGTCAGAGCCGTTTCTCAAAATTTTCTTCCTCCAGACTGCTCCAAAACTCCAAGATTAACCCCAGAATCGTGTAGATAATTTTACCAGCTTTCCGTTGATATAAAGAACGTGCAAATCTGAGCTCTGGATCGAAAGTTATGGCGATTTGAAGATCTAGGGCACAAAACAGGTGACAACGTGTTTTGAAACATTTCCCGCGCTCTACCACCTGGATGATACGTGGCACGTGCTGATTGGACGAGCAATTCTCTCTCCTCCGTCTTTCAAAATGGGCTTTCCTTTGAAATTTCCTTGTGGGGCCCTTGACTGTGGACACGTGGCACGATTTCTATTGGTTCGGCGGACCCCTTTAAAGCTTGCCCTTTGACTTTTGACTTTTTTCCTTGAGACACGTGGCGTGATCTTTGGTTTCGGCCCTGCCGGCTTTTTCGCGCCCTTCACTTTTTTCCTTTTCGTCCCGCGCGTCCCATGCCACTTGTGCCATCCTCATTGTGCTTGACCCTTTTCACTGTGGGAACTGGCCGGTGCTCCAAAATTTGGCCTGCTTGTCCCAAACTTTCGGGTCGATTTTCTCCCCGGCCGGTTCGGCTTTTCGTGTCCATTTCACTCCAGCATTTGGGTCCCATTTGCTTTTGGACTGCCAATTGTGCTCCTTTCGGCCGATCCGCGCTACTTTTTGTCCCAAATGTCCCGACTGATCCCCTAGGACTAGGACTTAGCCAATTTTCACAATTTTTTCTGGATCAACCTACTTGCTTTCTGCAACCTTTTTTCCATTTTCTCAGAGCTTGCTCCTTTCTCTTTGGCCAGGGGAGTTAAAAAATTTCCTGAAGGGACCCTAGAAACCTGATTTGCTCTGAATCAATCAATGTGCCTGGGACTTGAACATTCTGATGCATGTTATCAAATTTACCCAGGGGGGTGAATTTTGGATAACAATTTGGCGACTCAGCGGGATCATCTACCTGCTAGATGAAAATACCAGTTGCCTGAAGCAATCCATTGGGCATGGAGTCATCAAATATTCTGTTTAGAACCCTAACTGACTCAAAATGTGCAAGGAGGAAGATGGAATGTGACCTGATGAAAGCAAAGACATGCTAAACATCTCCATGGACAGCAAGCTGTGCCAAGGCACTTAGGGAAAACAAACTAACCTACAGCAAAACAATGTGCACAAGCACTTGGAGGAAAGAAAATCTAATCTAATATTTACAGGTGTAGTGAACCTCCCTCTAGAAGCAACGCTTGAGATAGATTCCATTTACTGGAATCTGTAGTTCTTCACCATCCAATGAGGCCAATTGGAAAGCATTGTTGTTCTTGCACTTTGTGACCATGTATGGGCCACTCCAAATGGCATCAAATTTTGAATGCCTTCCTGGTTTTGCTCTGTCCACATCCCATTTCAACACTAGATCTCCTACTTGAAAAGATCTATCTTTGGCCTTCCTATCAAAGGTCTTCTTGATCAAAGCTTGATCCTTTTCCATTGCTTGGGATGCCTGATCTCTGATCTCTTGCAGCTCCATCAATTCTGCATACCTCACCTCCATGGGCTCAAACTCTAGCAACTCCAGCTGTTTCATGAGTTCCAACGTTGGCAACTCAAGTGACATGGGCAAGATTTCCTCTCTTCCATAGACAAGCCTAAATGGAGAGTTACCTGTGGATCTTTTGGGAGTTATCCTATCAGCCCATAAGGCTGATTTCAGTTTGGTATGCCAAGCCCTCTGATTCTCATCAAGAGTCCTCCTAATGATCCTCAGCAAGTTTTTGTTTGTAGACCTCGGCCTGGCCATTACCTTGAGGGTAATAGTTTGATGAAGTGCTCAGGTAAATCCCGTTCTTGACAGCCCACTCAGTCACTTTAGATCCAATGAATGCCAATGCATTATCAGAGATTATTGTAGCAGGTACACCAAATCTGGTAGTTATCCCCTCGTAAAAGTCCAAGATGCTAGACTCATTCGCCTCTTTGAGTGCTACTGCTTCTGTCCATCTGGTGAAGTAGTCTGTGGCTGTCAAAATCCATTTGTGCCCTTGGCTCGAATTGGGATTGATGACTCCAATGAAGTCCAAACCCCATTGCATGAATGGCTGGTCAACTGAGATTGGATGCAATGGAAGGGCAGCGAGTCTCTCTTTTCCTGTGAAGAATGCACAATTCTTACACCTCTTGATCCATGCATAGCAATCACTGAAGATTTTAGGCCAATAATAACCAGCCTTCATGATTTTTAGAGCTGTCACTCTTGGTGCAAAATGGCCACCAGCTGGTCCACCATGAAATTCTTCCAACACCCTTTGAATCTGACCTGTGCTAATGCATCTCAGCAGCTCTCCATTCACATCTTTCTTGAACATAACTCCATCAATGATGGTATATGGAATAGCCTGCAACCTGAAGTATCTTCTTTTTGTCTTTGCTCATTTCTAGAGGGCATATGCCCGTCTGTAGGAAATGTATCATATTCTGAGTCCAACAAGGAGTGGACACATCATCATTTTCTTGTTTTTGATCATCTTGTAATAGCAGGACAGTGTCTTCTTCATCTGCTGGGTTGTCTGGTTGTTTGGAAGCGAGCTGCTCACACAAACCTTTTCCTCTTACCAGCTTGGTGATCTTGATCTCAATGTCATACTCCATGACACGGGTGATCCAACCTGCCCTTTTCTCATTCAAATCCTTGTTGAGGAGGAAGTCCTTAACCCCAGCATGTGAGACCAGCAACTGGACCTTGTTGTTTGAGACTAAATGCTTGAATTTCTTCAAGCTTCTGATTACTGCAAGCACATGCTTCTCAATAAAAGAGTACCTCACCTCATAGTCATCTAGGCTCTGGCTGAAGAAGGCAATCGGCTGCTCATCATTATCTTTGTTCTGCTGTACCAAAATGGCAGAAATAGTGTCATTACCTCCAAATGCATAGAGGATGAAATCCTTGGAAAAGTCTGGGTTGATGAGAGTTGGTGCTTGGGAGATGGCTTCTTTGATTGCTTCAAAACTCTCCTTGCCTTCTGCCGTCCACTTGAAAGCCATGCTTCTTCTTTAACATTTTGGTGATGGGCTTGACAAGGGCTGCAAAATTTGGGACAAACCTCCGAACAAAGTTTATCCTTCCCAGGAAACTCTGAAGGGCTTTCTTGTGGCTTGGCAATGGTAGAGCTCTTATGGCTTCAACCCTCTCTGGATCAATTGCTAATCCTTCCTTGGAGACAATATGGCCAAGGAGCTTCCCTTCATGTGCAAGAAAGATGCACTTCTTAGGATTCAAAGACACTCCAAACTTTCTACACCTCTGAAAGACTTGCCTGAGGTGAAAGAGATGGTCTGCAGCATTCTTTGAGAAGACAGTGATATCATCTAGGTATATCAGCACCATCTTGTTGATCAAGCCTTTGAATGCCATATCCATAGCTCGCTGGAATGTTGCTCCGGCATTGGACAGTCCAAATGGCATCTTCTTGTAAGCATATGTGCCCCATTTGGTTGTGAAGGCTGTCTTGAACTGGTCTTCCTCCTTCACCATAATCTGATTGAAGCCTGAGTAACCATCAAGTAGTGAAAACCTTTCTGAAGCCAGCTACGACCTGCAAGATTTGCTCCATGGAAGGGAGTGGATAATGGTCCTTGAGAGAGGCTCTATTCAAATCTCTGAAGTCAACACACAGCCTGATCTCTCCACTTCTTCTTTCTGACTGGAACTAAGTTGGCAACCCAACTAGAATGCTTGATTGGGAATATGATTGCTTGACTCAATCAGCTTGTTCAATTCTTTCCTCACGAGAGGCTCCATGTGTGGATTGACTGGTCTTTGTTTCTACCTGACAGGCTTAGTATTTGGATCCAATTCGATGGTATGCTGAGCTAAGTTGGGATTGAAACCTTTCAAGTCTTCATAGCTCCAAGCAAACACATCAGGGAATTCTTGACATAGCTGTATGAACTCATACCTTTCTTGCTCAGTTGTCATCTTTCCAATTTGCAATGGCTTGTTCTCTTCTACCAAGATGGATACCGAATCTTCTCTCTTGACCTGAATGTTTGCTTTCTCCTTTCTAAACTGATCATTGGGGTTAAAAATGGACTCCAAAGTGATAAGTCCCTTGGGCAGCTTGTCAGTTCTCAGCTGTACCACTTGGTCACCATATTGTTGTTCCAACTTTTCTTGATTCTTAGCTGAGAACTCAGCTTCTTCTTGCAAGAAATGGATGATTTGTTGGTCATTCTCAAATACTTGCCAACTGACATCGTTATCCGGCACTGAAGGCCTCACAATCACGTGGATGTTTGGCTGTACCTTGTCTTGTTGAATGTTTTCTATAATGTCAAAGGCTGCCCCTACTGCTGCAAGCCTGTCAGCAGCTTGATTCTCTTTCCTAGGGATGGATTTGATGCCAAAACCCTCAAAATCTTCCATGAGGTCCCATACCCTATTCTTGTAGCACTTGAGTAGATCATTCTTGGTAGCATGTTGTCCCTTGACCTGATTTACAATCAGCTCACTGTCCCCAAAGACTTGCAAGTTCTTTATTTTTCTCTTTATTGCCCAATGCATCCCTTGCACCAAGGCTTCATATTCAGCAGTGTTATTGGAGCATGCAAATTGAAATCTAAAAGCTGAATAATACTTTACTCCTTGAGGTGAAATAAGCATAGCTCCACCTCCTGCACCTTGTCTACTCCTTGATCCATCAAAAAATAGTTGCCATACCTCATTGTCATCCTTGTGGTTTGGCTTGGTGATGCTAGGAATAGGCTGATTTTCTTCATGTATACAATAGACCCCTAGCTCAGATTCTTCTACTTCTTGATAAGGATCAAAAGCATGTACCTTGTTTGCCCATTCATCAAGAGTCAAATCTGGGATACTTCCAACCTTAGTGTCAGCTTCATCAGTGCTTGGGTGATCTTCTTGATCAAATGCTGAGCAATTGGCATTAATCTGACTTGGAGTGTAAGGCTCAATGTGGAAGTTTGCAATAGGTTCAGACCTGATTGTAGCCTTAGTTCCATACCTCATTCTGAACAGCATGTGTGACCAATCAGCAGACAAATATCCCCCAATCTTGGTTGTGAAGTCCCTTGACAAGCACAGAGGGAAAAGAGTGGTGGAAGGTCTATGACTGATACATCTTGTAAAACAACAACATTTGGACATGCATGCAAGGTAAGACTCAAGTTTTTAATCACTCCAACTATTGCTACTGCTGTCCCATCTAGCTGCACTACCCCTTTGGAGATGTTGTTTCATACTGGAGCCCTAACTGATCAGCTATTGTTTAGGCATTACTGAGCTACTTGCCCCAGAGTCTATCATGCAATTGTGCACTAGCTGATTTCCAATGATCAATGAAACATAGAAAGGGAGGGGGCTTCAACATTTTACCTTGCTGTCCTCCATGATTTCCCCTCAGGCTGGGCAGCATTTGTAAGTACCTTCTCTTGCATTTGGACTTGCTGATTCGAAGTTGGCCAGTCCTTCATGGCAGCTTGTAGCAGATCTCTTTGGCCTGGGATGGATAGGGATTCCCACATTGATATATTGACATTTTTCTTCTTCATCTGATCAATGATACTGAATGGTGATGAAGGATCTCTTTGTTGTCCCTTGGTTTGCACATTCACTCCTTGCATGTGGGCAGCAACAACTGGTATTTGAGTTGGCCTAGGAGTTGTTCTTGGCTGCCCTTGTGCATTTGAAATTGGATTTTGCTTGCCAACCATTTGTGGAGCCATGGAAGGTTGTGGATTGGTTGGGGATAATGGCTGTTCTTCACCCAAATTCCTCCTTTTTGACCTTGTGTTGGCTGCAACACCTTGAGAAACTGCCTGGTTTATGCCACAAAAATCCTCTGCTTGCCAATTTGCCAATGTGGTTTCTGTTGGAGGTCCTTCTTGTTGGAATGTTTCTTGCTGTTGATTGTTCCTCCTTGACTGGATCTCACCCTCCACACCAATGGTTTGCACCATCAAGGCCTGATTCAAGTGCACCATTGAAACACATTGACTGGTTATGAGGTAGATTGCATGGAAAGCACCAGTCATACTCCTGAGCCATGTTGTTTTGTGTTGGCACCAATGCTCTTAGAGGCAGTTATTGCATTTGGATCATACGGTCTGAAATGGCCTAGCTTGAGGTTGTCCTTGGTTTTGGTTTCGATTTGCAGCTGAGGTGGTGGTCTATTTTGTTGGTATGGGGGCCTAGCTTGGTACTGAGCTTGGGGTTGGTAAGAAGGTCTAAAACCTTGGGCTAGCTGCCTTTTAAGAGTAACCAGCTCATTGCCTAGGTTTTGCAATTGTTTCATGACTTCTTGAAGCTCATTTGGGGCACTTGGAGATGAAGTGGAAGCTTCATTTGAACTCTGATTTCTAGGAGTGGGAGAAGGAGCCAAATTAGGTGCTTGATTGGTGTTTGGGCTCTCTAAACTTGGAAACAATGGCATGGGAGGTCTAGGGGCTAGTTTGCCAGCTTGGATCAAACAATTTTCAGCCCTAATGGCAATGCTATAAGCCATAGGGATAGTTATGCCTCCCATGGATTGAATCAACATAGAAATATCAGAATTTAGAGCTTTAAGATAGTAGAGAAAAGCACCTTCTGTCTGTTGGCCTGACTGCCACTGGAATTCTCTCCCAAGTCTTTTGAAATCTGAAGTTGAAATCAGTCAGCTGCTCATTGGGAGCTCTCTTGATGGTTGTCAGCTGCTCCAAAAGAGACAAGTTGTCTCCCTTCTCTCCAAATTGCTCATGAAGTGCTATACACAGCTGATTCCAATTTGTGATAGAACCACTCCAAGGCTCCTAAACCATTGCAATTCTTTACCCTTGAATGAAGATGCCAGTAACTTGACAGCCACTTGCATTTCATTGATTTCATGGATTGCACAAAGGTTGGCAATGTCTTTAACATGATCACCTGGAGTAGTCTGATTTTCTCCAGTGAAGTAGGGAATGTTCTTCAAGGCTGCAATTGGAATTGGATGTTGTGCATTGAGGGCAAGTGGGCTGCTGCCTGTGAAGTTGACATAGGGGTTGTTTTGTGCCATTCTAATTGGTCTTAAAACCCTTGTTGATTGAATGAAAGGCCTACCAGGTGGAGGAGTTGAGAGAGTTTTGTTTGGTGGAGATGGAGACCTTTGAATCCTTCTTCCTCTTTGCCTTCTTCTTGGAGATAATTGCAGGTATTCAAACAACACTTCTTCTTCTCCAACTCTTGACCTTGTGGTGATTCTTCTCATGAGTTTTCAGGCCTGCACTGCTGAAACCAGTTGATTCTTCCCCTTGGAGTCGCCAGATATGTAAATAATAGCTCTTTTCAAGCATAGAAACTTGCAGCAGATGCACATCAAATTTTCTGCAATAAAAATGAGACCTCTAGGTCCCACCGGGCGTGCCAAAACTTGTTGTTGCAAAATCACAGCACCCCTGGATGTTGATCAGATTTCTAGTTTGATCACTCTTAGGCATCCAGTGTGATTGCACAACATGGAAACCTCTCTCCAAGTGTGGGACTTGTGAAAGATGAGAGAGGAATCTCCAGATTAGAGGCTGGTTCCTCAAATTCCTCTGATTTAGATCTATATTTTGCACAACTACAGAGGGTTTAGATCCTAATCCTACTCTAAATTGCAAGGAGACAGGGGTAGAAGATGCAAAAATTGAAACTAACTAATAGATGGTGATGCACCAAAAAGGAGTGGTGAACACTTATTTTCATGAAAATAGACACAAACAAGATTGCACAATGTGATGAAAACATACACAGCTGATAATGTATAACTTAGGATCTGAAATGAAGAAAATAATACAAACAGAGGGTTGAAAATCATTCACAGAGCTTGCATTCATTGCTCCAAAAAATATCAATGCATTACACCCTCAAGAGGTAGAAAACCTGCATTACAATACTTGAAATGGGAGGTCTGATACTTGCAACAATCACCTTGCTGGAGGTGAAAGAAGAAGTTTTCTATGCCAAAAAGAATGTTCCACCCTTGAAGAAATGAGCCCAAATCTGGCTTTTACAATATGCATGGGTCGAGCCCAGGAGAGAGAAATGTAGGGAAATGCATGGGAGCCATTCCTCCTTGACTGCATTTGCATTAAAATGGCATGGATGGACCTTACAAACCCATGCCCTGTCATTTTGACTTTACCTATTGGAGAAGAAGGTGCAACCCATTTGTATTAAATTTGGTTGCTTGAAATGTCATTTCTGGCCATGGACACGTACCAGAGCCGTTTCTTGATTTTATCTCTCCAAACTGAACCAAAATTAAAAGATTGACCATAGAATCATGTAGATAATTTCATACCATCTTTCCATTGATATAAAGAACGTGCAAATCCGAGCTCTGGATCGAAAGATATGGCAGATTTGAAGATTCTAGGGCAAAAAACAGGCTCAAAACATGATTTTGAAGGTTCCTTTCCCGCGCTCTGCCACTCTGGATGACATGTGTCGTGCATCTGAATGGACTGATGCAATTCATCTCTCCTCCACCTTTCCGTCAGTTTTTCCTTTGAAATTTCCTTTTGGGCTCTTTGACTTGGACACGTGGCACGATTTTATTGGCTTCGGCCGGACGCCCTTTGGAAAGCGTGGCACCTTTGACTTTTGACTTTTGGGGTCACATGTGCAGACATCTTTGGCTTTTAGTTTGATTGGCTCTTCGGCGGCTTTTCGGTGATTCTTGAAGTCCTGCGCTGTCCACCTTTTCGTACCTTTGGACACAGTGTCCCAAACTTGATGACACATGAATTGGCTCGGGAAACCGGCCTGGTTCGGGCACTTGTCCCTCTTTGATCACCGAATACATTGGCAAAACTTTGAGTTGGCTCTCAGACTGCCTTCGGCTCATTCCGCCGCTCCGATAGCGCGTACTTTTGGCCCAGATGTCCAAAGGAACAGTTCTGCTATCTCGATGTCTCTTAGGCGAGTTAAAGGGTCCTCCAGCCATATCTTGTCCCAACGTAATCCCTGACTACCTGGTGACAACCCTCACTCTGAACCTCCCAAAATGTTTGGGCCAAACCGGCATCTGATCCACTGAGCTTTGCTACTTTTCGGATTTCCTAACTTGTGACATGAGACTTAAGACAATTTTCTTCATGATTTGATTGGCCCTAGAAACCTGATTTTTGCTCCCTCGTGTCCCAAGGTCCCAATTTTCCACGGATGCTTGCATCACATTCTGGGTGTTATCCTTTTGGCCGATTAACCCCCTTGAAGTTACGTCTCCAATTGGATCAACTAGTACTCCTGTTAGTCGATTTTCTGCCTCTTATTTCGAAGTACTCAATAGATCTTTGCCTTTTTCACATGGGACACATTGGAGTTAGCTTCAACAGGAGGGTTTTTGATTCTTTGAGGGAACCCCCAAGGTTCATGCCTTTCACGTCCTTGTAGATCGTCACCATGTGGCGGGACTCACAATGCTGATTCCGCCTAGGAATTAGCCGGATTCAAGCCCGACTTCCCATTTGATAACTCACTTGGCTACCCTGACTACGTAGCGTAATGTTTCACCACATTTTATTCTACCCCACCTTGTCCCTTGTTACCAATATCTATTACTTTTTGATGAACATGGTCTACTTTTTCTCAGATCCACAGTGAACTTCTCCCAAAAGCCGAAGGGATCCTTTTTCAGGCCATGGACAAGAGGGCTTAATCTGCCTGTAAGGTTCAGAATATTTCTGTTACAGAATCCAGGTTCTGAAGATTTACACAAAGAGTACTGTTAGACTTTTCATGTACACTTTTACGAGTGAATCTCTTTAGTTCATTCAATTTACTACATCCCAACCTATTTCCATGGTAAGCTATGGAGAGCACCGTGATCATTACGATGTCTAGCACCACCCATGATCATTGGACCTCAGCTTTGAGGGTTGTGACCTTCTTGATGAATCTTGCAAACTACGTATGTAGATAAGTTACTTTTCAATGGCTACCCATGAGGCACTCTATCAAACTACATAGAACAAACTAAGCTACCCACTCCTTTGCTATGACCAGCCATTTGGGTTTGACCATAACAAATCCTTGGTATTTAGGCTATCGATTCAGGATAGCTTAAATAGATGCTTTCTTTATCGCTATAATTCATCGATTTGTACATTAAGAAGAGTACATGGAGAGGTTATCCATATATTTCACATGTGTACCTCTGGTTGGGACTCTTTGTTATGCCAGTTAAAGTTCCTTCAAACGAGCTTGCCTCTGAATACATTATGAGAGAAACCACCAAGTACCTTCCATTAGTGGTTGGACTCTTTTTGTGTCCTTCATCCAATGTGCCTGCAACCTAATCTATCACATGCCAAACTATGACCAGTGACCCAGTCCCCTTAGTAGATTAAGTCTTCCTCCAAGGTAGAGAAAAACCTTACAACAGATCAACTGGGGTCATTTGATCCTCATTAACATAGTTTTATGACTAACCATGGATGCAAACACCACTCTTTTGGAGCTTCAAATCTCTGGAATTACCAGGAGGAGAAACAAGTCCTCTTTTACCAATGGAACTGTCAAGGGATTTCATGAGACCAAAATTTTTGGATCCAATTGTCCCTACAAACAGAGGCTGAAATTTGCTGCCATAGAGGACTAGTTCTAAGGATCCAATTTTTGGCCTACAAGAACAATTTTGAGGACGATCTAGATGAGCATCGGCCCAGGCTGTTCAATTTTCATATGATCTTAGAGTCCATACCAACTTAAGAATAGTGCTTTCCACTCTAGGAACTGCAATTTATCTGATGACAATTTGCAGGATGCAACAATTTAGGGTCTATGAAGTTGAGTTGGAGAAATCATACCAGCACACCTACAAACTAATTAATGACCATACTCATGGTGAAAGGCTCTTATCCACTGCTACAACGCATGATTAAATACCTTTAGTTGAACACCCTCTTCATCAACCTCCCCTCATGAATTGAACAGCTTATCATTTAGACCCATAGCTCAGTCTAGACAAAGCTAGGGAATTTGGACTAGGCCCATCAACTAATGCCTTATTTAGGCTCATACCATCTGAAGCCATTGACAAATCACCATTCACTCCCTAGTTACTGTACCTATTTTTGATGGGTCACACATCGCACTCATGATAAAACTAATTTAGGTCAATTTCCACGTCAAAATTCTTTACCTCATAGATGTGACTCATGCCTAAACCTCGAGTCACATCAAGCCACGTGCCCCCTTCTCATGGATGGATCCATATTCATGAGCCAGTTAGGTTTTAGGAAAGACCTTATGTCCCGTTAGATTGATATTACCACTATCACGTGGAAACTCTCTTATGTTTTCACCTACTCTATATGGTTTTACCTGCATATAGGGTATAATTAGCCATCCCTTACAAATGTGCTTTGAATCAGATCGGCACGACCTTCTAGAGTTTGTCGAGCATACTCCAAATGGATCCCGGTACTGTATTGATTCTCATCATGCGGTAGAATTGTAATATACACATTCTTACATGATTTTGATCAATGGATGTAGCCAAGATCATTGGTCACCATGTGACGAATACAACCATCTAATGTGCAGGAAAGTTTATTGCATCATAAGCCTAGTTATTCTAGACTCTTTGTAATGACACTGGAATTACACATATTACTTTGACTGTAACTGCGATTCTGTGAGGCATTATCCACATATTTGTCGCCACCTTAACTTCCTAAAACTCAACCTCAAAATTACTATGTTGCAGAAAGTTGCAACATCCAAACCATTGCCCCTAGACTAGTATTTACTTTTGGTGTAATTTGCTAAACCTTAGATCTTTCATGGGTTCAGATCCCTTGAATTCTCACTGCATAATGGAAATTTGAACCTAGGTACATATGCTGTCCACCATTTCCATGATGCAATCTCCATCTTTCAAGACATGGTCATTGTAACATGTTTGATCCTTCCCTGACCAAAATTGCTTACACCATCAAGGCATCCACAATGATCATTTACCAAGTGTCACCTTCTCTCAATTTTGGTGTCAATCAAATGCCATCACTTTGCTTATGGATGCAACTCATTATTCCATAATCCTATTGATGTTGTGAACCCATGCCCAAATCATTCAAACTCAATCTTTCCATCATCAATTCTAGTTATTGGATCAAGGGACATATATCCACGAAGACCATTTTGGTATTAGAGGGTCTCATCTTTTACCTATGCCTTGAAGATCTTAGGGGAGTCCATGAAATACAACATTTGGTGATTCTCACTCCATGGTAATAAACCAAGTCAATGGTTATTAGGTACAAAGTTTCAAGGTTAATGAATACTTTAATAGTCCTAAATGTTTACATCGGACATCTTGACATACCTTTGAACTCCCATATACACACTTCATAAACCTGTTTCCTACCATTCCTACTAATCACAAATTTTCATCGGATACCATGGCCTCACCTCACCACTTCCCAGATACCTACTTCATCACCATGCGCGTTCTAAACATCTTGGTCTACCATAAAAGGTTGCATACTTGTAGGATCATTAACCTCGTCTCTTATTGACTGTCAGTGGAATTTTCTTCGTGAACCATTCCTCCCTAAACCATGTGACCTTTGGTATAAGCTCTTGCTAGAAAAACTATACTTTCCCTTTCCATAGTTTCACCATCTTCACTGATCTCACACGTAATGGACAAATTCCCTTTCTAAACAAATTTCACTGGGGCCTCTCTTATTTCATCATTGATGTAGTCTTTCTTTATAAGCACGAGGTTTTATGGTATTCCTTCTTACGATGCCTTACAAGCTTCTAAATTCCCTACACCGTTAAAGAAGTCTCATGATGGAATCTTACAAAGGTACCACTTTAGTGGTTTGGTTGTTATGCCAAAATGCATTCTTCACCTAGGCTATTATTCCATACCGAACCCTAAATCATGATTGTTGTGACTATGTTCAAATGTTGTGTAAAATGCCAACAACATGCCAATCTTCATCACACACCTAGTCATGCCTTACAGGTCACACGAGACCTTTGGCCCTTCTCTCAATGGGGTTTGGATCTTGTCAGAGAGATAAATCCCCATTCTTCCATTAATACATCAATGGATCATCACCACTAGCCGAATATTACACTAAATGGGTTGAATTCATTACCCCTCATCTCACTAAAGCTAAGAAAATATGTGAGTTCATCAACCATCACATTATTTGTCACTTTGGTAAAAATTCCATCACGCCTTATCACTGATAATGGAAAAACAATTCAAAAACAAAACTCTACAGAAACTTTGTGACTTCTTTTGGTATCCAACTTAACTTCTCCTCACCATATTACCCACAAACCAATTGCCAAGCCAAATCGGCCTAACCAAAACCCTAAACAAAATTCTCATGAAAGTGGGTTAATGATACTGGTAAGGATTGGCATACGCACATTCCTTTCGCTCTTGTGGGCATACCGTACTAGTATTCACACCTCCACCGCTGCCACTCCACCCCCCTTTTCTTTGGTCTATGGTACTGAGGTTATCTTACCTCTCAAAGTATAGATTCCATCTCTCCACATCTCTACTTCAAGACATGCTTACTGATGATGACTTTTCTCCAAAGATCATTTGGCACAACTTGAGTTATTAGATGAATGTCGTCTTCATGCTCTCGACCATCTCCAAATCTACCAAAAACATTGTATCAAATGTGCCTATGACAAACATGTTCACAAATGAACCTTCAAGGTTGGTGACCTCATCCTGAAGGAAAATCAACATGTAACCAAAGTAAGGAAAAAAGTAAACGGGGAAAATTTTCTCCTAATTGGCTTGGACCCTATATCGTTACCCATGACTATGGATTAGGTGCTTATTGTTTGTCTTCACTTGAAGGTAAGCCTGAACCTGAGCCCCTCAATGCCTTGCATCTTTGACCATTCTACTGTTGACATCTAGTCCTACATCACTATTTATCTATTTCATGCTCATCCCTTGAGTGCCATTTCCACCTTCTCTTTTCCACACCTCATCCCTTCAACGACTAAACAAGAATCATGTGATTACCCGTCACCCTTTTTCCTTATCTTAAATATGTGCACCATGGCTCTACTCATGGCATGATTCTCATGGATACTTTTCATCTTCTTTTAGATGAGATCCCATGGTCATTCATCACTCCAAACCTTCTCAACAAGAACCAAATGCTTCATTATAGTCTTGTATTCCATGAACTTAAAAGCCAAAATATAGTCGTGTATTTCCAAAAAAAAAGGGATTAACTCCTTGAGTCAAACTTCCAATATAAAAGATGAATCCCTCAAAAGGACATCTTTCACCTTAAATCCACCGCTATAAATAGACTGCTCCCTCAAAGGACAACTATAAAAAGCTCACAACTCTCTACATAGTCTATCCAAAAAGATGACTATTTTCTCAAAAATAAAATTCAGAAGCTTCCTGCATCAATCAGCTTCGCGAAGACCTCAAGGAGACATATATTCATCCCGTATAGACTTCCCGCATCGATCAGTCTATCTAAAAAAAAGTCAAAAAGAAAAGAAAAAGATGAAATTTTCATCATGGACTTGCCTATTGTGATCTTGGTTCTCTTGCCTAAGAAAGGCATTTTGCTTCATAACATATGACCTCCCATTACCTTCACCTCCTTACCCATTGTCTTTTCACTTCATACTGCCTCAAGGGACTTGCTGAACCTATGACATTTTGGTGATTATGTGACTATTCTTCACCTTTAGAATAATCAATCATGCAATGTCTTTAGGGTCTTATGTTCACTAGCCTATCTATAGATGTGATTCATACATTTTGATCCTTGCCAATCAGGTGGCTTTCTTGATTCCTCTTATCTTTTTGACTTCTTCATTACCTTTTGATCATCCTATATAGGACTAGACCCTCGACACCTATCTTTTGGGATTTTCTTCTCCACCTCAATCAACCTAAAATCACCTTTACCTATCTACCTATTCTCAACCCAACATCAATGCCCATTACCTAATTATACCTATGACCTGGAATCAACACTACCTATCGACCTAAACCCATACCTATCTACCTATATCTCCACCCAACCTAATTGACCTTGACCTAATCATACCTATGACCTCGAATCAAACCTAACTATCAACATCACTACATATTCTTCTATCTTCTCATCTTCTTCCCTAGGTTATGAGAGAACAACATCAGCCTGAGGTCCCTTTTCACCGAGACTATGTAGGCAGCACTTCCAGGGCATGGGGCCCTGGAAGGTTAGCTCGGCCACTCTTTACCCTAACCATTTTCCCCACCTTTACTACCCTGATTTCTCATTCATATCAAAACCTAGAAATCTAAACCATATACCACATAAATTTTACCACTATATATTATTTCACCATACATACATTTTCCACATTTTACACCATCTCATGCATTTACCATTACCATTTATTTCACAAATGAACATCCATGCCTAAACCAACCTAAATCATCCATGCCTAAACCAATTGACTCCATCCATGCCTAAACCAACCTGACTCACCATGCCTAAACCAACCTAACTCATTCCATGCCTAAACCAACCTGACTCAACCATGCCTAAACCAACCTGATTTAATCCCTACCTAAACAAACCTGACTCATTATATGCCTAAACCAACCTGAATCAATCCATACCTAAACCAACCTGACTCCATCCATGCCTAAACCAACCTGACTCATCCATCTAAACAAACTGACCAATCCATGCCTAAACCAACCTGACAAATCCATGCCTAAACCAACCTGACTCGATCCATGCCATAATGACCTATTCTCATCAACCTAAGTCACCAAATCCATCTCATATCATAATAAAGTAAAACAAAATACACAAACAACACATAATCAAATGAACCTCATATATCTCCTCATATACATCTCAGTGTATCAATACATGTACACTCATCTCAAAAATACATGTGTCTCTCATACATCGCCGGCTCGCAGGCCGCTATCCAATACAAAAATATCTTCGGCTCGCAGGCCGGTATCATGTACAAAAAAATAATAAATACAAAATCTCTTTGGCACGCAGGCCAGTCTCATATATAATACATACAAAAATGACTCGGCACGCAGGCCGGTCCATAGCAGGTCAATCATCTCCCCATCTGATGTTGGGGAATTCTCCCTATGACAGTGTCTCCCCTGATCCCTCTGTCGCACCTGTCTGGGGCCCGCACCTGCCTCACCTCCTGCTGATGGCCCCTCACCTAGGGCTAGCCTCTGCACACTAGTGGCCTCACCATGACCATGTCCCTGGGCTCACCAGCCCCCTGTACTCTCCACACTATGAGTGTGGGATCTAGTCCTCTCACTAGAGGCCTGTTGTGCTCTGTACTCAGCATAGGAGGGCACATCTAGCCTGTAGCTAACAAATGATCCTGATAATATCGTGCCTCTGCTAGGGCATCCCTGAACCTGACCATGGTCACTGTCTGTGGAGGTGCCATGGGTCTTGCTACCTGTAGGTACCTGTACAATGGGACCCTGTCCCTGAGTCTGCACTGAGCCCTGTGCTGGTACTAGAGCCTGAGTTGGCCCTGTAATCTATGCCTATGCCTATAGCTGGGCCTCCAGGGTAGTAATTTGTGCCTTTGCTGCTGTCAGCTGGCCCTGCAGACCCATAACCTGCCCCTGTGCTGTGGCCAACTGGCCCTGTAAAGCCTACACCTACGCCTGTAGAGCGGCTATCTCCCCTCCATCTCCACCTACCTCCTCTCCATCTCCATCTCCCCTTGCCTCCACCTATGCAGGTACCTATCCCTACCCTGCCTGAGCCTGCAACATCGCTATCTGGGCCTGTAATGTGGCAACCTGTGCCTCTGAACCTGTGAGCTGCCCCTACATGATCCCAAGCTGTGTCACCAAAGTAGCCACCTGCCCCTGTAGGGTGTCTCTCTAAACTGTGATGGTGGCTAAGTCTGGCTACCCTGGCCTAGGTGGTACGGCTCTTAGCTGTGCCACCCACCACTACCTGTACCCATCTGCAACCCCAACATCATCAATCTGTGTATCTACTGGCTGCTCCTCCTATCCAGTCGGCACTGTGGGTCGTGGTGGAGACATAGGTCTCTCCACGTCATCTCTCCTGTACTGTGGGAACGAAGGCGGTACACCCTGGACTAATCCAAACTAGCATCTACCCCACTCTATGTGTATCCACTCATGTTCTGCAGGTCTCCTCCCCTCTATCCATAGATGTATCTGTAGCCCATCTAGCTCCGTGGCCATCTGTCTGTATGCGGGGAAGCCCACATATGGCCTCCAAATGATGTCCACCCTGGACAACCCCTCCAACAACCTCCTGTAGTAAGCTACATCATGAGTAGCTCTAGCACCTCAGGCCTCTCCCATGGCCGGTACCCACTGCCTGTACCCAACCCTCAAAACTCTCCATGGGAATGCATCTGCCTGAGGCATCCCCACTGGTCAAACACAAACAATGTGCTCATAAGCCCAACAATGTAGTAGTATGATGCAACAGATGCTGAACCTCTGCAGTCACCCGTAGGCCCATAGCTCTCTATACACCTGCGTCAGCAATGCAGGTGCCCATGCGAACCATGTCTTGTATCATCATGTCACAAAGGACTCCCATCAGTGACCTTAGGAATCTTCCCCCCTCTGCATCCGGCAGTGCGAAGCAGCACACTGCCTCCATCAAAAGTACCACTAACCTCATCTCCTCTGGATGAGCTCTATACATCACTCCATAGCTCATGCTAGTGCTATGGAATGTCAGGTCTGCTACACCCTCACCAAAAACAGGTGCTAGTAGCTCCTCAGATGCCTCTGAAGAGATAGAATAAACCTGGGCCCCCAATATGGGCAACCGCAGGATCCTGTAGACGTCCTCCAGGGTGATCGTCATCTCACCCATCGGCAAATGGAAGGTGTTGGTCACCGAGTCCCATCTATCGATGAGGGTAACCATCAGACTCACCTCCCAGACTACATGTTGGTAGCACCTCACCCCTATCAACCCCACCTCTGCAACATGCTGCCACTCCTCCTATGCGTCGTGCTCGCCCATACTGTCAATAATTAGGGTGGCACCCGGGCCCTCATCCGTAGCTCGTCTTGGGCCTACATCCCACAAAAACAACATATTAGTATACCTTCCCAACTTCCCTATTTCACCCCACATCCCGACCTAATCTCTTTCCCCACCCCCATCCCGTTGGCCTTGTCTACTAATCCAACCTACCCAAACCCATCTACCCTACCTATCTACCCTAACCCTCACCCCAAACCATCTACCCTAAACCTATCTACCCTAACCCATCACCCAAACTATCTACCCAAACCCACCTACCCTACCTATCTACCCTAACCCTCACCCAAGCCTACCCAAACCCATCCTCCCTAACCCTATCTACCCTAACCCTCACCCAAGCCACCCTCAACCCTTCTCGCCTCCCTAACCCTTCCCCTCTCACCCTAACCCCTTTCCCACCCACCTACTTTTTGGTCCCAACTTACCCTTAGGTCTAATTAACCGTCCCAGTCATCATTGACCGACCCTGGTTATCCCCTTGACCGACCATGGTCTCCACTTGACCGGCATTGGTCACTTTTCTTGTGACCGATACTGGTCACTACCCACCGACGTCAGCCACAAGCTCGACCGATGTCGGTCACTGTCGTGCCACCCGCCCCGACTTCCCAACCCTAATTTTTCCCTTCCTAATCATTCTACCCACCCAAATCCCTCCTTACACCCCTAATTATTCCTACATTACCCTTTTGCCCTACCCCATACCCTTCCCCATTCCCATTGCCTCTATTTTTCCCTTATTTTGAAATTTTCCCCCCAACCCCCATTTTTCATATTTCCTATATTCTAACCAATTTAACCAAACAAATCAATAACAAAGGTTCAAATCTTACCTGATCATGCTGCACCGACGTGGTGGAACCTCTGGCCTCTGCCCTGCTCCACTTGATCCCTCTCCTACCTCTGCCATCCTCAAATGACCTCTGACTCTCCAACCAATCACCTCACTCGATCCGATCTCGTAGCCCCACCTCTCACCCAATCAATCTCACCTATGTGGCTCACCAACCAAGCTCTCTGACGCTCTCTTTTATCCTCTTCCTCTTTTCTCTCTTCTTGTCCTTTTCTCCTTTTTAACAATGCACAAATGAATTTTAAAACGTGGGTTTTTCACTTTTTATACCCTACCTGACTCAACCGACGTTGGTTAACCCTTGACCGATGCCGGTCTGATGCCCTAGATAACCGCCGTCAGTTCCTCTCCACCGTCATCGGTTCATATTGACCGTATGTCGGTTACCCTGCCTACTCATTTCCCTCACATTGACCTCATTTTCCTTTACCTCCTTTTTCTTTTGCCTCCCCTACACCTACCTGGACCACTTTACCTTCTTCTCTGGCCCTCCACCTTCTTTAACCTCACCTCATTAGCCGATTGGACGCCTCCTTATTTTACCCCTACCTTGGCCTTACCTGTGTTGTGACCTATCTACCTGGACCCACCTTCTGTGCTGGAACCTCACCTATTTGTGACCTTTGAACCCTAATGTGCTCGCTATACCTTGCGACACCTGTTACCTGTGTTGTTTGACCTAATGACCTTACCTAGCCTATTTCCATGACCATTTATCCTAACCCTACCTTTGGTGTACCGGAACATACCTAAACATTCCTGCACCTAACCTATGTTGTGCTTCCTGACCTTATCCTATACCTTGGATACCGGAATCACTTCAACCTTGTTTGGATAAACCTATCGACCTTAGACGATGTAGAGTTTGCAAGCTCTTCAACCTGGTACCGTGTCATAGTTTATACGTGTGCGTGTGTTCAACTGCCACTACCTTTGACCTTGGCCCATTTACCTATATGCCCGATTTTCCCTTTACCCCATTTTCCCCATTTTTCACCATTCTTCTTCACATCCACTTTTATCAAACCACTCGCTGATGTGCTCTGCCACCTCATCAGTTCCTGGTTTGAGGGGGATCACCCTCATTCCCACTTGGGGCAACCACACTCTATTTTTGTTCACGTCACTTACCAATACAAGCTACGCAACAAAAAGGGGCAAAATGTAGACTCTGAAATCATGTCGTAATCACCTTGGTCCCCTACCGCAGGCCTATAGTCACTTCCTCATCCTCAACACCTTGCACCTACCTCCTGCACCCCACACATTTTAATTTAATTACTTTAATTAAATTAATGCCATTTACCTCCATATTATATTAATTTAATTAATTTAATACCTAAGCCTTAGACACCTCACAACATATTAATTTAAATTTACATTAAATTAATTTACCTAACTCACACACATTAAATTAATTCCACCCTCACCTAGACTACCTCACACACCTATTTAATAAAATTTCCTTAAAACCTGAGCCATTAAACTTCCCCTCACCTCACCTAGGGAACCTCCCATCATCTTTGAACCCATGCCAGAGACCCTAAACCCTAAACCATTAATGTCTGTTTCCTCATATCTCAAAACCGCACCTAACATGTAGACCCATCCCCTCACCTCACATTAAAAGCCTCCTAAGGTCATTTTTCACCCCTGAGGAAAAGAAGAGACCCTTATCAAATGGTGGAACAACTTCTTAGGAAACTTTTGAACAACCTAAGATATCTCACCCAAACCGATGTCGGTTCACCCTAAACCAATGCCGGTTATACCAAAATGGACCAAATGGCCTATTTAGACCCATTTACAACTTTGTAATAGGGTTGGTTCCTTATTTTGAATTACTTCTGATCTCGAGTTCAATCTTTTTAGATGCGACAGCAGAACAAAGATTGATTTGTGATCAACAAAGGCAACCAAATACACTGGCACAACAGTGAAACTTTCTTCCCAACCCTCCAACATAATAACTTCTTCATTATTCTTCAGACCTGTACCTCACAGAAGAGTAAGTATCCTCCTTCCATCTGTTTCATTTTCTTATCATCAGCTGTAGTATTTGTGGTAAAGGAACCTAGTATTTTACTCTCTATCCATTTCCTCTCTCCAGTTGCAGCCACCTTCCCAATCATCTTAACACTTGGCCCAATTCCCTATTTGACCTCCTCAGTAGTCTTAGACCTTCGCAACATATCTACATCCCCTCTTTGATAAATTCTTGTCTGCTATCCACGCCAATTTTTCCCAAAAACTCCAAAAACACAGACTGTGTGAGTCCACCAGATCCCCCGACTTAACCATCGTCGGTTCTCTCTAACTGTCACCGGTTACAGTCCTAACCATCATCGGTTTTATAAAACTATGGTCGGTCTCTGTGTCACCTGATCTCTGCCAGAATAACAACCTATTTCTAACATATACCTACTTGAACACCTATTTGACCTTCAGATCTGTATCTAACCTAGCCTGTTAGCTCAGATTCACCTATAACCAACCTACTTGACCTATGGATCTCCTTCTAGCCTAGCCTATTAGATTATATCTTTTTTTATTGCATTTTGTATGAGATGCCTAAATCATATTAAACTACAGTAGGACAATATTTACTTTACTGTTTTCAGCATTGAATTGTTTTAAACAGTGGACTGACAACCATCTAGGAAGTATCACACTTCCAGGATCTAGCACATGCTAGGCAGTCCACTGCATATATCATTTAACTCTCTTTGGTGGTCTTGTTTTGGTTCTTATACAGGTAGTTCCTCCTAGCCAAAAGGAAGGTCTCACAATCACTTTGATTCAGAATTCAGATACGCGCGCATACAACCTTCAACCATCCGAAATCAGGTATTCCTCTTACCACCCTTTACCTTATCTGTTTTGTCAAGTACTTCTCAAAAAAACTAAGAAATCAGGTGAAACACTTAGAAGGTGGATGATGGAGGAGAAAAACAATAGAATCTCAACCGGTTCTTCTCTCATCAAAACATTCCTCCAAATCAAACAAATAAATTTCCTCATTGGGTGTTCTGAATGCAAATGTTAACCCCTTCCATGGTGTCCTCTTGTTCTGCAACTTGTTCACCATGTTTTCCCTCATTCTCAAACATTGAGTTTGAAAGATCAAACTATTCTTTAGGATTAGAGTTCGAGAGAGATGAGGTGAGAGGAAGAACTGAAGGTAAACCCTTATATGGCCTGTTTTGTGCTCAAATCTTATGGGATCACATTACTATCCTCCTTAGCTAGAATGCAGTTCTCTTCTTTTGGATTTGGAGCAGATTTTCTTTCTTCTGCTACTTGAAGACAATCTTGCCCTTGAGTAACAAATCTTCCTCTAGCATGGATTTTGATAAGTCAAACTCTTCAATCTGCTACTCTAGAGGACTAGTTAGGACTATAAGATCTCTTTCAAAGTTTTCCTCCATGATGGATTCATCAACCAAATTAAGCCCTTCAAATGAAAGAAAGGAATCTCCAATGATGCTTTCTTCTTCTATAGGCTACAAACTTTAATTTGATTTCTTCCAGGCTACTCCTCTTCAAATGGGACTTAGAGTTGATTGTTCATCTTCTTCAATGGCTGATTGTGCAACTTGAATTAGATTAGTACTTTCTTTAAATAAAGTACCAATAGTGGATACTACATTATGAGTAAAAATTGATGACTGATCTTCTTTCTTCTTCTCCTTCTCCAAACTATAGCCTCAGCCACCACTGGCTCTTCAATCTTTGACCTCCTCTATTGGTTTGACCATCAAAGGGATCTTTTTAAGCCCAAATTTGGTAGCCTAACTCTTTGGATTGTCTGTCATTTCTTCTTTGTTGGGCTCCTCTTCTTTTTGTTCTCTTTGATTGGATTCTTGATTCTTTTCCCAACATGGACTTGGGAGGGAAAGAGGAGTGGTAGGTTAGGGTTCAACCAGTTTTGCAAAATGTTTGTGGTGTGGAGGGAGGAGATGAAACTTCTTGTTTCTTTGGAGGGAATGATTTTACTTGGGAAAGAAAAGGGGAGAAGAAATGAAATGGGGTGGAAGATCTAGGGAATGGAGAAATGGAATCAATGCTTGGAGTAGAAATTCGGAAGCTTGGAAATTTGAGCTTGGGTTGAAATGGTGCCACTTGAGAAAGAGAAAAAGAAAAACTATGAGAATGTGTTGGACTTACCCATTGACAAGGTTGTCTTGACTCCAACTCATAAGCCCTGATCTCCTCAGTCCATTGTGCAAGTTGGGGCAGCATTTCAACCATGAAGTCAAGCTTCTCCTGAGGGTTGTAATGTCTTGGAAAAGGGCCTTCCCATGGACAAGGTGCCCTGATAACCAATCTTGAATGCCTTCATTTGTGTTATGCCCCTTGAGTGAACCATGTCAGCCTCCATTTTTTGGATCTTCTCCAGTAAACTAGCATTCTCCACATAGTTGTCACCATTGTATGCGTCCCCTCATTCTTGATAAGCTCCATGGCCAAACTGATTTTGACTCTGCTCATACAGGTAAGCATAATGATCCTGGATCTAATTATAATGCTGATTTAGAGGAGTTCAGGAAATGTGTTGGAGGTCTAACTACATTGTTGTAAGTGTGAATTCCATGAAGGGAATGAAGTCATGATTGAAAACTCTCATGGAATGGGAGAAAATGAAATATATGGAAGAAGAAAATGGATGGAAATGAGTGGAAATGGATGGAAAAGGTCTACAACTCAGAGAATGGGTTTTTAACCAGATGGAGTCACCAGATGTGCTTGCATGTCGCCTTAAAAGGTTGAATCCCACCAAGAACACATCAACTTGATGAAATAAAGTGAAGACCTTTGGTCCAACCGGGCATCTGCCAAAACTATTAGTGCAAAATCACAGCACCCTCAAATGAGTTATAAGGTCTACTTTTCTAAAGAAGATTCATTTGGTGTGATTGCATAACAATTGAACTTTCCCCAAGGTGTGGGACCCTTGAAAAAAGTGGGAAAGCTCTCCAAAGAAGGTTGGTTCCTCTTCCTAAAGTACCTGCCATGAGCTACTCTAGTGTAAGAAAACTAAATCTAACCTAATTTAACCATTCCAAGGAACCAAGGAGGGAGAAAGAGGGGAAAATAGAGCCTACGCTAAAGTGGTGATACACTAGCAAAGGAAGTGAGATATTCTATTGAGGGAGAAAGAAACAGAAAAAATGGAGATGAGGGAGGTTAGACAGAAGTAACATGGCCCCCAGATCTTTGAATTCGCCATTAAACTCCATGAAAAAACAATATCCTACACCTGCAAATGTGAAATACATGCACATAAAAACAAATCTGGAAGAGAGAGGCATGGAGAAACAACAAAAATGATGCAAAGGGTTTAAGAACACCACAAAAAACACATTTTTATTGCTCTAGAAGGTGCACAAACCATTACATTTCTGGAATAAAGGCACAAATACATTTTCCAAGCATGGGAGAAGGATCGCTGCTCAAAAATGGCATCAAGAAACAAATTTGATAGATTTTCTCTATGCCCAGAATGTCTCTGCTTTCCAAAATGAGAAGTGTTACAATATATAGAAAGAATAAGAGAGAGAGAGAAGAGGGAAAAATTGAATCCTACTCCAACCACCATTAGATACGCATACGAATCCCACTTTTAAAGTTCAACCACTAAATATCAATGCCTTCTACAAATCCACCCACGATATGTCACTTCTAGTTCCCCAACAGATCGAATTGAATTAGATCTGGTAGTTGAAGAGCAAGAAGATCTTGCATTAAGGGTCTAAAGATGTTTTCTCCATTTTTCACCTATAGGTGCCTAAAAAATGATTTTTTATCTTTCCATGGCATAGAGGTCATGGCTGATCCAATATTTTTCCCGAGGGGAAAAATATGGATAACAGGTGCCGGTAAGAGCATAGTCAAGAGTGACTAGAGCCACATATGATGTTACCTACTATAGGTGGTTGTTAAATGGTCTATCATCAGTTGATATTGTGTGGCAGCCATATGTTAATTTTCCATCATATAGATACATGGTTGTGGAGTTAGAGGAGCTTCAGTTATTAAGATGGATATAGGGGTGTCGTGCCGATGAGAATGAGATGATACCCATGGATAGATTCAAATGACAATTTGGACTGCGGTAGGATGTACCCCCACCTTTCCCACAATAATGTAGATATGACGTGGAGAGAATCATGTCTTCACCACATTTGAGTGTTCCCATAGGGTAGGAGGAGCAGGTGCTAGATCGATGGATTGATGATGTGGGCATCGACGATGGATATAGGCAGTGGTAGGTGGCACAGCTACATAATGCACCACCAAGGCTAGGGTAGTCTAATTTAGTGACATTCATAGTGCAAAGGGATACATTTCATGTTCAGGTGGTTTCCCTACAAGCACATATTACATTTTTGTAGGTACAGCTGATAGGGGAACATGTACAGGTGACCACCTTATAGGCACAAGTGACGACCTTGGAGGCCCAGGTAGCATAGGTACAGGATCCCGCATAGGGTGGAGATGGGGATGAAGGGAAGGTAGCTTCCTTATAGGTACAAGTGGCTAGATTATAGGGCCAATTAGCCACAACACATACATAGGTTTTGGCCCTACAGGCCAAGGTAGCTGCACATGTACCACCATAGGCATAAGGACTGGGTCAGGGTCCCGTAGTAGAGGCACCTGCACCAGGATAGGGTACACTTTTTTTTGGGAAGAGTTCACAGGGGGTAGTTAGGCCAATGGCACCACCATAGACCGTATCCATGGCAAGGTTCAAGAATGCCCTGAATGAGGCTCACTATTATCAAGACCATCTAGCCAGCACATAGATTGATGTGCCTTCATATGTCAAGTACCGAGCTCAACATGTAGCCAGTGAGCAAACTAGATCTAGGACTCATAGTTTTGGTAGCACATGGGGGTCGTCAGTCCTTGAGATAGGGCTAGGGTGAGGTTACTAGTTATCATTGATCAGGCACCATAGACGGAAAAAAGGAAGAGGTGGAGGTCAGGTAGGGACCAAAAAAGGGTTGAGAGATGCTGGTATGGCACTTGACAAGGAGAGAAGAGGAGACAGGTGAGACCAGAGAGGAGGGCGTCAGGTGGGGGTGATGATTGATATCTATAACGGATATTGTACTATCATTTTGATTATATATATATATATATAATATGGCTTACATGCCCAAGATGTGAGATTGTACATGAGAGTTTTTGAGACACTGGCACTTATTTATATTTGTGTATATATGTATTGATTCACAAACACTCCCAGTATATAGTTGGTGATATTTGTTGGATGGATGATGTACTTGTTTTAATTTCCATTGCTATTGTGTATTATGGAAGCTAGTTGAGTTAGGCATGATTGAGTTGAGGTCATGTAGGCATGATGGAGTTAGGTATAGGCATGGTGGAGTTAGGTATAGGCATGGTAGAGTCAGGTACAAGAATGGTTGAGTCAAGTACAAGCATGGTGGAGTCAGGTATAGATATGGTTGATTCAGGTATAGGCATGGTGGAGTCTATCTCATCTAGCCATGTTGAAGTCAAGTATAGGCATGGTGGAGTCTAGGTAATTTCCAAGTTACCGATCTTATGGAAAGAATGGATTGTATGTATGTTGTGGTTAAATTTCCAAGTTTTTGATATCATGGAAATGCTAAATGATTGATGTATGATATGGTTGATGTTATAAAATGGTAGGTATGTATGTTTTTATGATAGATTAATTTCCCATTTTTGTGTAAAATGGAAACTAACTAGGTCAAAATGTGAATATAAAGGGGGAAAATTGGTTAGGGAAAAAGTGTCCAAGCTAACCTTGAAGGGCCCCATACCCTCAAAGAGCTGCCTACATAGCCCTGGTGAAAATGGGCCTCAGGCCGAAATAGTTCTCCCGTAAGCTAGGGAAGAATATGATAGGGGAGATGAATGGGTTTTTAAGTTTTAGGCATGATTGATTCTAGGTCATTTTAGGCATGGTTAAGTTTAGATCATTTAGGCATGGTTGATTTTAGGTCATTTTAGGCATGGTTTAGTTTAGTGGAAAAAGAATTCCTAGAATATAGGTGTCAAAGGTCTGGTCCTGTGAAGGAGGAGCAATAAGTAAGAAAAGAGGTGAATGGTAAGAGGAGACAAAAATTAACCTAATTGTTAAGAAGCATAATGAGTCTATCATACTAAAGATTGTCTTATGAATGTAAGACCCTAAATGCATTGCATGATTGACTGTTCAAAGGGTAAAGAAGGTCACAAGATCATGAAAGTTCACATTTGTGACATATCCCTTAAGTAAGTAGAATATTAGAAAGGATATGACGGTAAGGTGAAAGAGGTTGTATTATTGTAACCCCTTTATGAGACAACATACCTATTTTGCAAGATACCCAAGATCAAAATAGGCAAGTCCATGATAAAAAAGTTATCTTTTTATTTTTTATTTTGTTTATAGATTCAATGATGTGGGATGAATAATTTATCTCCTTAAGGTCTTCGTGAAGTTTATCGATGTGGTAAGCTTCAGAATGTTTTATATTTATTTGTAAAGAACTAGTCTTCTTTTTGGATAGACTACATTTTTTTAGGGCTAACTTTTATAGTTGTCCTTCGAGGGAGAAATCTATTTATAGCAGTGATATAGAAAGATAGATGTCATTTTTTAGGGATTCATCTATTTACTAGAATTTTGAATCAAATATTAGAGTTTGAAGATCCCATATATTACTTTGGAATTTCTTTTGAATTTTAGGTCATGGACAAGACTATAGAGAAGTATAGGATTCTTTTTATGAAGACAAAACCATAGCACATAGGGGTTAGATATGAAAGAGAGGTTTTAAGTGATGAACAACCATGGGATTCCATCCTGAAAAGGATGAAAAGTATCCATGAGAATCATGCCATGAGTAGAGCTATGGTACTCATATTGAAGATAAGGCTGAAAAGGTGACAGGTAATCACCTGATTCTTGTTTAGTTGTTGATCCTTAAAATAGGTAAGTGGAAGGTGAGATGGTGCTCAAGGGACAAGCACTTTTAATAGACAGAATCTGATATAGGACTTGATTCAACAATAGAATGGTTGAATATGCAAGGCATTGAGGGGCTCAGGTTCAGGTTTACCTTCGAGTGAAGATAAATGATAAGCATCTGATCCATAGGTATGAGTAACGATATAGGTCCAAGCCAATTAGGAGAAATTTTCCTTTCCCCATTTACTTTTCTCCTCTTTTGTTACATGTTGATTTTCCTTTAGGACAGAGGTCACCAACCTAGGAAGGTTCATTCTTGGAAACGTTTATCATAGGCACATGTTTGATATGTTTTTGGTAGATTTGGAGGTGATTGAGAGCATTTAGACGACATTCGTCTAATAACTTGAGCTGTGCCAAACAATCTTGGCGATAAAAAATCATCATCATTGAGCATATCTTTTAGTGAGATCTGAAGAGATGGAATTTGGACTTCAAGAGGCAAGACAACCTCTGTACCATAGACCAAAGAGAAAGGTGTGGCAGTAATTGAGGTGCGAATACTAGTGCGATAAGCCCATAAGGCAAAAGGAATGTGTGTGTGCCAATCCTTACCAGTATTGTCAACCACTTTCATAAGAATTTTATTTAGAGTTTTGTTAGTTGATTCAGCTTGGCCATTTGTTTGAGGATAATAAGGTGAAGAAAAAATGAGTTGAATGCCAAAGGCATCACAAAGTTTCTGTATGGTTTTGTTTTTGAACTGTTTTCCATTATCAGTGATGAGGACGGTGAGGAACACAAAAGTGAAAAATGATGTGATGGTTGATGAATTCACATATTTTCTCAGCTTTTGTAGAAATAAGAGGTACGGATTCCACCCATTTATTGTAATATTCAATATTGGTAATAATCCATTGATGACATTGGGAAGAATGAGGGTTGATCTCTTCGACAAGATCCAAACCCCCATTGAGAGAAAGGCCAAAGGTCTCGTGTGACCTGTAAGGCGTGACTAGGGGTGTGATGAAGATTAACATGTTGCTGAACTTCACACAATCGTTTGACATAGTCACAACAATCACGGTTTAGGGTTGGCCAGTAATATCCCAGATGGCGAATGATGCTTAGCGACATCTAAGACATTGAAGTGACCCCCACAAACCCCCATCGTGAACTTCCTTGATGGTGTATGGAATTTCAGAACTCATAAGGCATCGTAAGAAGGATAGTGTCAAATCCATGTTTATAGAGAAGACCACCCATGATGATGCATAGCGAGAGATTCACTTTTGAGAAAGGCTCATTGGCCATCACTGAGTCCTAGAGCTGAGGAAACTCAATTGAAAGGGAAAGATAGTAAGTCAAACTACTTATACCAAAGGTCATGTTGGTAGGATTTTCAATGTTTTCCACAAGACTTGACGTCTCAAATTAGATAATAAGGTCGTTGCAAACCTTTATACTATGACAAATATTGTCGAATTGAAGGGTGAAGTGGGGATTTGAGAAGCAAGACATGCACTCAGTGTCTAATAAAATTTATTATGATGGAACGTGGGGTGGTTTGAAGTTTATAATGGTAAAAGGTAGTCAAAAGCATGTCAACATGATGCTTATACATTTGAAGTATCTTGTATACGATCTGGTATATACCATTAACTTGGTTCACAACAATAGGAGTCACTTAAATATTAATTCTTTTACACATCTAAGACTATGACAGTTTGAAGACCTATAAGGGCGGAGTACTTCATATTCAGTGATATTGTTAGTACTAATCCCAAAATCTAGTTTCAAATATAATGGAATAGGCTCACATCAAGAGGAATGAGGATAACTCTTGGCACACATGCCCCCATGCTAACATTTGGAATTCATCTAAGAACAAGGTCATCTGGTAAATGGTATTCTCCATGGAGAGGGTATGATAGATTCATCCAGGAAATTGAAGTTAGAAGATTAGTTTCTTGAGAGAGGTGCGTATTTGAGTTGATTAGCAAATTATTTTTCCTTTGAAATAGATTTTGATGGATGAATTCAAGATCTAGGTTTGCAAGAATCATGTATCCAATGTGCAACTTAGTGTGTGATTCCTTCCTAATCCTCCTAGCATACATTAATGTAATGCGCTATGCTCTTCCACGCAATTTTTTTTTTTCTGGTTGAGTAGGTAATATGACAAAAACTAAGGCTAAGTTCCCAGATTTTTTTTGACACATATCTATTACCCCCACACTAATTGCATTGCCACCTATAGAAAAGGTTGTCTCCAAGACGAATCAAAGAATGTGAACATAGAGATAGAAATAATTTTATGAATAAAAGAATGAATTTACCCTACTAACAATCTATCTACGTCAACCTGAAGAATCAATTATGGATATTCTTCTTTTATTTCTGTTGTCAGCCCTCAAAATCCCCCTCTTTTTGAAGTCAAAGTTTTGAAAATTTTGAGTTGGTACCTTGGAGTAATGGATCACGTCGAGCTTGGTATTGTTTATAGTTTTTCATTCCGTGGAAAATAATTTGAAATTCAGACGTAAAGGTGGGGTTTTCCCTTTTATTTTTATTTTTCCACAGTCGTGAACGACGGGCATATCTTCCCTGTCAATTTGTGCCCCAACATCCATAGGTACGTGGACATATCTGATTGGCTATTTCAAGTGGTAGCGGAATCCTCCACGCATCCAAATGGCAAAAATCCAAGGACAGGTCCCAAGGGATAGTCCTCGAATAAGCACAGGAATTCTCCACATGTCCCAGGTCTGAAATGAAGACAGAACAAGCCTGAACCGGCTAAGTTTGGAAAGGTTCAGCAAGGACGGCGCTACATGCCTCCTCCGGCACAACTTCAAGGGTCAAAAGCCAAAGGTGGTTCCCCAAACTTGCGCCAGTTCGCCACATGTCCCAAGTCTGAAAAAGGGACAGAGCTGGTTGTTGAGATTGACTAAGTTGTTTAATAGACTAAGTATGAGAGGGTTGGCGGAAGCCTCCACACGCCTCAACGACGTAACTTCAAAAGTGATACCCAAGGGGCAGACCCCAAATGAGCGCTCGCTGTCGCCACGTAGTTAGAGTAAAAAAAGAGATAGAGTCGGCCATTGAAGAGTCAAGGACCGGTGGAAGGAGCCACACGTCATCTCGACACCCCTTTCAAGGAGAGAAATCCAAAGCATAAACTCAAATGAGCGCTAACTCTCACATGTGTCTAGGATCCAACAGAAGTCGAGTGGGCAACAGGCCCCAGATCGGCTAAGTATAAAAGAATCGGTGGAAGTCTCCACGTGTCTCTTCGACACAACTTCAAAGGAAGAATCAAGAGTGGGTCCCCACGTGTGCGCGGGATCGCCACGTGGTCATAGTCAAAGTGGGAAAGCAGGCCGTCAGAGTGATTTAGGAATTTTGGTTTTATTTCCAAAAGGGCATAAAGTATAAAGTAAGTCACAACTTTGCCGTTGAAAACTCAAAGCGGGAAAGCGGTCCGTCGGGGTGATTTGGGAATTTGGGATTTGTTTCCATAAAGAGCTCAAGGTTATAAAGTGACCTACAATCCCGCCCATGCCAAGGGATAAAGTAAAATGTTGAGCCCTGATCAAAAGTCAAAGCAGGGCGTGGGTCGGCGTAGCAGTTTGAGTTTTTGAGCCTGAGTTGAAAAGAGTTAAAATTGCAAAATTGAGCTATGACTCCATTGTCACTCAAGTAAAGCCACGTGTCAAGCTCATATCAAAAGTGGGTGGGCAGGAAAAAAATTTCCGAAGTGCCATTTATCTAAAAGGCATCCTCAGGTCCACTTCAGTTTAAATCTCTCCCACGTGGATGGCTCAAATTCAAAGTTTGTAAAGGTAGAATGAATGGCTACAATTCAATGCTTCTAGTTTTGCCGTCAGGTATGGAAATGACCGAGGCATTGGATAAGTTTAGGCGTCATTTTCTTGAATTAGTTTCATCATTTTTGTAACCAAATGTAACCGTTCTTAGAGGCTATTTAATGGCTTCTCCACGCCGTTGTTAGGGTTGAATCCCATTACCCTGTATATGGTAATAGATTCGAAGTAATCAATAATTTTTTTTTTTCCCTTTCTTCCTCTGCTATTCCTTCTTTTCTTGTTTGAAATTTTTTGAATCATCCATCTTTTATGATAAGAAACTTTGTGTTCTTGTTTATATGATTTCTGGAACTTTGTGTCTGTGGAATTATATTTGTTATGAAAGTGAATGATTCTACTCTGCATCTCCCTAGTTAAATACGTATAAGGTTATACTCTGTTATCTATATTTCCTGAAGGTATTGTTATGTTCTTCCTTTCTCATCTCCTTAATTCTTCCATTATTTCGTATTGATGATCTTTGGGCATAAAATGTTTTAAAAGTATCAGGAATCCACACTTTGAAAGTTGTACATTTGTATATAAGTTTTGCTGCTTGCTTTCAATAAAGGGAACCTCTCCCATTAAAGAGGAGGGAATTGCTGTCCTATGACTATGGTTTGTTAAATTTCCATTTAAAAACCCAACAATTTCCACCTATAAAGTCTACCAATCATTGAGCGCGGCCTCTACCTTTTTTGGGATATCCACTACAATTGACTCTAGCTCATCTTTTGCAATCTCTCCTTTCTCATTTTGAAAGAACCAACACAATGTTGGACATGACAAGTCATTCTTCTTTCTAATAAGTCCATCTTTTGTTGTGATGAGTTTTCCCCAAGCTCATCTAGCCTTTCCTTGTGTGGTTCTTGTGCTTACTTGTAAGTGCCCCGCGCTTCTGCTTGACAAGTGATAACCGTTCTAACGCGGCCCAAGGTCTCATCTTTCATGGATTTTAGGACTTCATTGTCCTTTATAATGGTCATGGTTCTTATAACAGCTTCTGGGGATGTACAAATATTCAGCCTCTTGATCTGATTTCTCCAGTTCCTCTTACAAGCTCTGAAGTAACCCCTCATATGATTGCCATCTTTCTCATCATTGAAGCATTTTCTCACTTTTCTTTCTTCTCAGGATTCTTTGGTTTTGGCCTGCACAGAGGTTCATTTTCAAGCACCAATTCTACCAAGGTTTGTACATAATGCATTGCTGAAGGAAACGTTTTGGGTACCTTAAGCTCTAAGTGTGGCTTTGCTTTCATGATACTATCCCCAAATTTCTCTGCCATGCTGATGAAAAAAATGTTCTTCTTCTGTGCCAAGTCTTTTTCTTGCTTTAGGAATGCTATTTCTACATCCTTATTTTTTATTTCTTCCCTTAGCACCCTAATTGTTGCAGCATTATCCATATTTCATCGTGCCACCTCTATCGAGACTTTCACCAAAGCATTTCTCACTTGTTCATTTGACATAATAGTAGGCTTTACTGTTATGTGTCATGCCTGAGGTGTCTTCTTCAACCTCCTTGATACACATGACTCTTCACATACATCAAAGTTCAATTTTTTCCATGTGCATGTGCATAGACCATGAAAAATTTCTTACTTGTGCGCATGGTCACCATATCTTCATCCATCATCTCCCACCCATACAACTCCTTTGGTGTCACGGTGCTTTGAAAACGGGCGCAGACAATTTTACCTATTTCCTTAGCATAGCCCATGACTTGATGCGACATTTCTCCACTTGTTCTCTTCGATCTTGGCCCCTTAGGAAATTGGGCTTCAAGATTCAGAGCTTGTTCTGCCATTACCCTAAATAGTCTCTTGCACTGTCTCATTTGCCTCCTTTTCTCCTTTTTCTCCATCCTTCATATTCTTCATCCTTTGGTTCTTCCACATCCTATGGAGGTGTAGGAGATTCAGGTGTGCTCTCCTTAGACTCTTCTGCCTCCTCGTTCAACTTTAACTTTCCTTCTTCTCTTCTCAGTTGTCTCCTTCTGTGGAGAGAGTCAAGGTGATCTGCGCACTGATTGTGGAGTATCACCTTGGGGTCCCTTGTTCTCCTGAATAAAATTTTGAAGTGACACTCTCCTTGGAATGCAACCAAGTCCTCATCTTCTCCTTCCTGCCTGCCCTTGAGGGTGGCGTAGTTATGCACTCTATTTCTACGTTTTTTTATAGGCTGCCTTCTGCCTCTGTTCTCAAAACCACAACTATCTTCATGCTTCTCTTCTTCATCATCTACTTTTATTTTCTTAGCGGGCTTAGGTACTGAAAACTTTTCCATTGTATGCTTACCTTTTGACGGCCCTGGGAGCGTGAAATCATTCCTCCACATACTTATTGTTCTCCAGTTTTGGGCTTGAGTTGACAGGTATACAAGCGCTACTCCAACGTCTCCAATAGGCCAAGCTTACATGGATTCATGCTTATAATACATATGAGATCAAGCCTCTCAATGTAGGCAGTCTCGTCATGGATATACATATGTCTTTCTCAGTGTATGGTAGTCACAATCTACCTTGTCTGCATTGAAGCTTAGGAGGTGCGCATCTGAAAACCATGAATGAACTTGATTCCTGGAAATATCATGTTGTGAAGGCATATGGTAATTTTCACCATGGGCTCCAAGCCCCATCTTCCATGGTGAACCGCACGTGATGCAAAAGTGCTGATATACCACAAATTGCACTTCCCTTCCCTACTACTGAAGGTAACTCCTTGGGTATGCACCATTCTTCTTCAAATGTTGCGTGGAGCCTTTCAATACCATTTCTCCACCCTCTGTTTGAATGGTCCACTCATTTATCCCTCGCACAAGTACTTTACCAAATATTTCCACAAGTGACTTGTTCTCCATAGGGTATTCCCAAATTTTCTCCTTCGGTCCCCATCGGGCACACCCAATTTCCATGAACACCAGAGACAATAATACAACCCCAAAACTAATTTTCTCTCATGTGTGCACTTCTTTAATGATAGTTTCTGTGATGTAACTGGAGATGTAAATCACTCCCTGTGACATCTTCTTCGTAATGTGTAGCCATATATTGTTTACCTGTGACCCACCTTTCTTGGTCATTCAACTTTGTTACTAAGATGTACAGCTACCTGGCACTGACTCAGTTCTTTGTTCAATTTGTCGATGTCCATGCCACACGGACCCTTGGTATACCCTAGCTCCTTCCTTGTCTCCAGGATTGTTGACCTTATCAGTTAAATCAATGTTTAGATCTACCCCTATGCCTTTCAACCTTGTTACTGTTGAGATCATCATGATTGTGATTTCTAACCCTCCATCCTGGCGAAGTAGAAGAAATCCTCATGGACCCTATGCTCATCAACCATCAATATAATGGTTCATACTTTCCATGAAGTATGGCAGCTCGTGACAACTGGTATACTCCAATATTTTTTAGTAACTTCTAACCAGTGTCGTCATACACTAACATGTCTTCTGTTGTGCGCTTGTTCATCTTTGTGTGCTCAATAACTCATCGAGCTCCTTCTTATTTATCTGATGTACAATGGTTGTAAATTGCTGATTTTACATCTGACGTATGTGGGAAATCCCATTCTTGTCCCACGATTACACCCTTTGGATACTGCATTTTTGAGAAATTACTCTTAGGAGAAATTTCAACTTCTTCCACTTCAACCTTCTTCTTCCATTTTACTCTTGCTACGAAGGTGCTTTCTTCTGGCGCCATTTGAAAGCAATCTCCTCTTTTCTACCCTCTGTAATCGAGAAAGTTGAAACCCTAGTTCAAATATTCATGCCCTAGTGGAAATCATGCATGCCCTAGCTCATTTGTAATGTGTCTTGCTTCACTCAAACCCTTCACCTATTGGAACACAAGCTTTCTCTATGCACAAATCTTCTCTCCACGTCTGGTTTCACACTCTTCACACCTCAACATGATTTCTCGGCATCTTGGTGCACTTAGCTCTTTTCAAATTCTTCTCAATTACAATGGTAAAATGAACTCACATCTCTTCGCTTATATATATTTATTCAAAAATTTAGTGCATTTATTTCTCCTTCACCTACCAACAATCCTCTCATTAATCGACCATTTTCATTCTTTCCACGTGGTACATCTTCACGCCCAAGCTATAACCTTCTAGCAATGCCTTCCTACCTTCTAGCCATTGTAGACTTCTCTTCAACGTGCATCTCCATGTGCCCAATTACCTCGCCACTTGCGCCCTTCCCTTGGTAGTTCCCATGGCCTCTGCTTACCTCGTGTTATACTTGTTTCTTCATTCATCTCCACCTATGGTCTTCATTTCTAGAAGCAATATCTTTTTTCTTTTCAATTCTCCAACTTGAATAACACCCCTAACAGTTAGTTCCTTTCATGTGTACTTATTTTCTAATCAGTCCTGTACCTAGATATCAATAACCACCCCACACTAAGGGTATGTGCAGTCCTTTGCACATAAAAAATCTTCAAATATTAATTAGCTTTTGGTGCGTAACCGCGCTTATTACACAAAAACACCAACTAAATTGAACAAAACATAGTGACAAAAGAAGGAAATTACATTAACGAAATGTAGAATTGAAAACCTAATCTAAATGGCAACACTGCCTTATTACAAACACCAATAAGACTTATTTATAGTAGGGCTTCAACCTACTCCTATTGAAGTAACTGGGTAACCATGTTCCATCAAGTGCCTCTAATTGGCAAGTGCTTGTTTCAAGTATGTGAGTGATAACATATGGCCCCAACTAATGTATCTTTGAGCTTTCCTTGGATGACACAAAAATTTAGAGTCATAAAGGAGCACCATCTGTCCAATTGTGAACTTTTTATCCTTGATGTACCTATCATGTCATGATTTTCTACCTAGCCTTTTCTTGTTTTTGACTCTAACATGTTATTTCTCATCGCTCATCTAGCTTGATTAACTTTTCAATTCGTTCTTCTAATGCTTTCTCAATAGCTAGACCTCTATCATGCGCAATACGCAAAGATGGTAACATGAATTCCATAGGAAGAATTGCTTCTACGCTAAACACTAACTGAAAAGGTTTGGCTTTGTTCAACCTTTTATATGTTGTTTGATATGCCTAAAGTACTGCAAATAATTTATCATCTCAATCCTTTCTTCCAACATCACATATTTTTTTCAATGTCTGGCTAAAATTTTTGTTGAAAGCCTCAGCAGTCCCATTTTTGACTGAGGATGTTGTCTTATGGTGTGCAATCATGAATTCATCCAATAAATTTTTGATTGTCTCATTCAGAAAGTGTGTGCCCCTATCACTAGTCAAACTTAAAGGACATCCATACTGTGTAATAATATTTTCCCATAGAAACCTAGTTGTTGTAGCCACTGTAAAATCCTTTCTAGGCGTTTCTTCTACTAACCTTGTCAGATAATCTTTTCAAGTTATGATATAGCGCGATCCATTCCTGCACGTGACTGGTGAAATAAGACCCACAAAATTGATATCCCATTTCTCAAACAATTTTCTCACTAGTAATAGGTCATAGAGGCATTTCATCTCATTGACATGGTTTCCCAAGATGTTGACATTGATCACAAGCCTTACAAAAATCATTATAATATTTATACAAGGTCTCCCACCATAATCCAGTGAGTAGAATCTTACACGTAGTGCCGTCACCTACATAGTGGCCACCTGTAATACCACCATGAGCTTCCTCCATGATAGCCATGCATTCATGTTCTAGTACACAATGGCGCAATACGTCATCCTGACCTAATTTTTACAGGTCACCACTAATCAACATATATGGTGTCATGCATATAACAAGTTGTTTCTTCTCTAAGGATTTCATTCCTTTTGGTGTCATGCCTATTCGTAGAAACAAAACAATGTCTTCTAATTATGATGGCGCTCATTGTAACCTATATAATTGTGCATATGGCATGGTATCTTCAATTGTCTATGCATCTTCTCATGATTGTATTCTATATAAATGGTCTGGTCTAGAATTACTTTTCCCTGGTTTTACCATAACTATGAAATCAAATTCTTAAAATAAGATTACCCATCTACATAGACAGCCCTGTAAAATGGGCTTATTTACCAAATAATTCAATGCCATATGATATGTATAGAAGAAAACTAGTGTAGTGAGAAGGTACTTCCTAAATTTATGTAGCGCATAGATCATTGACAAAGATTCGCACTCTGTAGTTGTGTAATTATTTTATTTAGGATTCAGCTTACTACTAGAAAAACATATAGGATGGTCTATAATACCTTCTCCTGGGTAAGCCAACATTGTGCCAATGGTTGTGCTAGAGGTGTCCACATGTACATGAAATGGTTGGTCCCATGAAGTAAAACGTAGAATAGGCACGGTAGTAAGTTTCTCTTTCAATATCTCAAATATGCGCTGATGTGGTTATCCCCTGTAGAACATACATTTACCTTTTATTAACTCCTCCAAAGGTGCAGCAACCTTGGCATATCATTTAATAAACTTCCTATAATATCCCATGTGACCCAAGAATCTATGTACCTCACTTTGAATGGTAGGATATTTCAAGACTATAATTACTGCAACCTTAGTTGGATCGACCAACAAACCTTTCTTGCAGATTTTGTGTCTTAACAGTATTCCAAATGGTGTAGTAAATATGCACTTCTTGATTTTCAAAGAGATACGCAATTGTCTACATCTTTCAAACATTAAGCGCAAATTGTCACAATGATTTTTAATAAGTCCATACACCATCCAATCATCTAAATAAACCTGCAAGAAGTTGTGAATAAAGTCCTTGAATGCTTGAACAACTATGTGGAAAAATACAACAGGAAATTTGTTCAGACCAAAAGGCATCACAGTATAGGTGAAGCTACCCCATTCAATACTAAAATTAATCTTTTCTTGATCCTCCTAGACAATCCTAACCTTATGATACCCAGAGAACCCATCTGTAAACAAATAGATTTCATGCCCTACAATGCCTTCTAGTATTTCCTTAGTGAATGGCGTAGGAAAGGGATCAGCCACACATGCATCATTCAGCTCCTTGTAGTCCACACAGATCCTGATATGACCATCCTTCTTGATACCAATCACCATTGGACTAACCCATTCTGAATCTTCTAGGGGATTGATGATTCCAAATTTCAACATTTTGTCAATCTCTTCTTTAACCTTTTCACGCAAGTTGGGGTTCATCCTGTAGGGTTTCTTTCAAACTAGGTGCACACCCTCTTTAAGCTTTATCTTCATCTCCCCTAATGATTCATGTGCACCTTTAAGTTCATGGTACCCTCGAGGGAATAAGTCCTGATAATCCCGTAGTAACTCTATGATTTTTTCCACTTTAGAGTCTGACCAATAGTCTCTAATTATGGCCTACTTAGGCTCAACATCTGATCTAATATTCACTTTCTTTGTCTTCATAGGTTCATGATAGGCACGTGTGGTCTTATCTGTACTATCCAACACCTCACACCTACCTGTTGAATGGTTTATATCTAGATTTTCTACTTCTTTGTCATCCACTAAGTAGACCATTTTTTATTTTTCTTTCTCAAGGCAAGCACACTGAAGTAGTGTGGCATCAGCCTCTGTCTCTTCAACAAGACACGCGCCTGAGTTTCCTTCATCTATTAACTCCTGAATGGAGTTCTTCAGCTTTAGCACTATCTCCCATAGTTAAATGCTTGATGACTTTTAATGCTTCTTCCACTGAAGGCTTGGTATAGAAGAAAGTCAAACGTCTGGGTCAATTCCTTCCAATTTCGAAGTAATCTCTCTATGGATTTCAGCATAAACATACCAAGCACGCGTGTAACCTTGTAAAGTGGAATAAAAATTGTGCACCTAAAGCGAAGGTGGTAAAGCTTCCTTCACCTCTGTCCAGAGTCTCTCACACTGCTGGAATTTCTGGTGCTGAACAAGTTGACTACCATGATAAGTGCATATTTGAGTAGGTGCATTTCTCCTGAAGAACCTAGTGGTAAGAGCAATCCTAACTTAATTCCATCCTACAAGAATATCCTTGTGGACCACCCACCAGCACATTGTTTTCCTGCGTAGTGTATATGCTAGCATATTTACCTTCTTTTCAGCGGGTCTATCCATTATTCTTATATGGCATGCAAGAACACCATAGGGTCTCCTTCTCCAGTGTAATAAGGTATCGAGTTATTACCTATTCTCCTAATATAACGTGGTTTTTTGACCCTAGGAAGTATGCTCTTTACTTCATGCCCTACCAACTCATAAGTGTTATGAGCCCAATTATCACAAGAAACACTTGTAATATCGCTAATAGAATGTGCATCCTCCCACTAAAGGATTCCTTCTTTACATGGTTCAAGCACCTTTGGATCCCGGATGGCACGTACATAAATCCTATTCAAGTCTTCTTCACTCAAGGGATCAACATAGGGCACATATTTTCCATCTGTTAAAGGTATAATAACTCTTTCCTCCTTGTTTTCAAAGCTTATATAACCCTTGTTGAACCAAAGATCAACATTATTTTCATAGCACCAAGGATGTCCCAATAGAGCTAGGAAGCTATTTGAATCTGCTAGCAATAAAAACTCAAAATCTCCAGTGAACTTGACTCCTTGTATGGTAATGGATGCATCTTGTAAAACTCTGATGGTAGTGGCCTTAGTCCGGTTAGCCATGAACAACACATTAGAGGATGTTTGTAATGGAGGTATCCCCATTTGTAACTATGCATCTAAGGTAATAACATTGACTTCCACACCTGTATCAATCATTATGTTACTTAATAGCCACCCATCTACAACAACATTCAGAGTTATTTCCTTCTCATAATCTAGGCTATGAGGGGGAAGATTTGCATACAGGATCTAAAATCCAGTCTCAGTACTTTTGTGTGGAGTGTTTCCTTTTAACCAATTCCCTAATAGTGGAATGATAGTCTCATGGCGCAACAATTTGCACACTTCTCTCAAGTCATCCATATCAATTTGGACCATCTTTGATGCTTTCTTTTGCTCCATCTTCCGTGATTGCTCCTTTAAATACCATATTTCACCCTAAATATTATTAAGTACCTCTATGGTTTCTTGGTAAACCTCCTTCCGATTGGTAGGATATAGGTATCGTGCATGTATAACCTCCTCCTTAGTGATGGTAGGCCTTTGTTGCTATGCCTCTTTGGTGTGTGCCGCTTCAGCGTGGGTCGTGATCTTTACATGTGATGCCTTAGATTATGCTTCCAACTTGGGCATCCACTAATTTTCCACAGTGCATTGTATCCTAATCATCCCTGCACCTTTTTTTTCCTATTTATGTTGCTTGTTAAGATGCTCTATTAAGTCTGGGAACTCCTCATAGCTATGACTATTTCCATAAAAAGAACAAGTAATATTCTGATGATATTCACACTTGTAGTGGTCAAGAGATCTGCATGTATAACATGTTCCGCAAGGGAACTCACTTCTTCCACCACCATGGCCTTGTCCTCTGAATCCACCATGGTATCCTTGACCTCTGCCACGGCTACCTTTAAAACGCCCTTCATTCCACTCATAGCACGCTTGATTGTGATCCTAATCTTGATGCTCGTTCTTTCCTTTAGAGTTATCTGAAGCTCTTGTCTATCATACACCATTATCTATAGCATCATGGATTTGACCAATCAGTCGGCAGTCTTCTTTGTCATGAGTCACGGACCTATAAATTTTATAGTAAAAAGATACATTCTTCCTTATCGCGAGTTGTAGTAATGGGTAATGATTAGCATCATGGTTTAAATGGCATATCTCACAATCCAACAACAACAAACACATTGATATGTGGGGAAAAATATCCTGTGTGACCTTCCACTTTCACAATCTGTACACCAAATCCCTATGTGCATCTCATGTGTTGAATTTTTTGATAGTTTCTCCAACTGCTTTGTCATAGCTGTGATTTGTGCTTCTAAAAATGGGCTCACCCCAGTGTTTATACTTCTAACTGCCTCAGCAGGTAAGGTTTTTTCAAGTTCTTTACACAGATCAATGTATGTTTTATGTGATAGCACCCTCCTAAAAGGTGTAATTAGACCTCCAACAAACCATTGTGCATGTTGGATTGCATGAATATCATAAGACAACTTAGATAACAACATTTTGAAATGGGCATCATACTCTTTGACACTCTCAGTAGTGCCTTGCTTAATATCCTTGAGCGCACTTATACTCTTCTACTCGAACTCAAGGATGTGAAACTCTATAAGGAAAGCATCTTTTAAAGCTACATAGTCTACGCAAGTCTGAACAGGGTCAAAAAATTTGTACCAACTATGTGTGCACCATTGTAATGTAGTAGCAAATTGACTTTCCCTACACTCAGAAGACGTGATTCCTTTTTTGTGCCACATTATTTCACACATGTGTACATGTTTAGCAACATCTTCTATGCCCCTATACTATGGAAGATAAAATCTCCATGTAAATATTATGGGGTTGGTGCAGACCTTGCCCACCTGATCCAAAACCACTAGATCCACAGGAGCTAGAGCCACCTATACCTCCTGATCCCAAACTTGTAGCTAGGGTCAGACCAAAAGATGTACTTCCCTGTGTCCTAACCATAGTACTGAAATGCACCCCAAGAGTCTGTGAAGTATTACTACTCCCAAAAGATAGTCCAAAAATTTGTACACCTAAATTTTGTGTGGATGATACACCCAAAAAAGGTACTCCCATATAACAATGAATCCATTTTTGTTGCCATTTTTGTGCTTCTTATATGACTCACTCCTACTCTCCCACTATTTAAATTGGCTTGCTAACTATTTGTTGTACTAGATATTGGAAAACCAAGTGCAAGGGAAAAGTTTCCAAATGGATTCAAATGCGGGCCTGCGGCCCAAGTTGTTTCTACTGGCGTGCTTTATTGAGGCCAAGGAGGGTTCCCTATCATGCTTTCCCAAATGGGGTAGTTCTTGATGCTCAGGTTCCACGTCTTCTACATGAACTTCAAACTCCTTCCCAAACTATATTTCTCCACAATTCCATTTTCTCTACAACCTCCCGTTGCTTCTCTACTACCCTCTCACACGCCTCATTATACTTAAGCTGCTTTTCTTCTCTCTGCCTCTCTACCACTAGGTTTTTCATCTTTCACCAAGCTTGCTCCTACCCCCACATGTGGTGGGGTTTAGTTAGCTATCGATTTTCTCTCCAAATTTAACCCAAAATTGTAAGGTACTGTACTGCCAAAACAACGTAACAGGTGCCCCAATGATGATACAGGTCTCCTCGCAAGGTGTTCGGGATCCGGAAAAGATCTCCAAGTGTGCGTTAACATCCCGCATGCCCCGCTTAGCCCCCGCGTGCTTTGTTTTTCCCTTTTCCCCTCTTTTCTTGGCCTTTTTCTCTTCAGTGACGAAACCGCCGCCCTGCCTGGGTGGCGGTCTCGTGACCGCCGCCCTGAACAGGGCGGCGGTCCTGTAACCGCCGCCCTGCTCAGGGCGGCGGTCCTTTATGCATTTTCCAGAAAGCTCTTTTAACACCACTGACGTAATTTCAACGTTTTACCAGCTTTCTTTCACCGCCATAAGCTTGCATTTATGATTCTGGTTCCCTGGAATAGTGTTTTGCCATTGTTTATAGTTTAAGAGTTCTATTTGGTTTTTACCTTGGGTAAATGCAAATGCTATAAATAGTTGGCTTGTGCTCAAGCAAATGGCCCCTCAAATTTGCCTCTGAATTTCTCTTTGCAATAGATTTAGTTTTCATTTTGCTTAGAGTTCTTAGTTTCTTTCATTGCATGCTTAGTTAGCATTGTTTTGCTGTTAGTAAGCCACATATCCATCTTGTGCAAGTGCTGTTGATATTTTATCCAATCCATTGGAATAGAATAGTTTGTTTTCAATAGGAAGCCATTAAAGTTGCAGGTTTTGTTCTTCAAACAGGATAGTTTCAGGTTCTAGACGTTTCATGTTGCATGACTCGCAATAAATCCCGCTAGGAATTGCATAAGCCAAGCTCTGTACTCTTGCGCTATCCCTCTCCTACTCGCATTGTATTCAGTCTGTATCTTGAGCTGCCTTTGTCCCAATATCTACTTCTGTTGATGCTAGCATTACACGCTTTTCTGGATCCACGTGAACACGAAGGAACGAGGAGATCACACTGAGGGGACAAGATCACACACACCATCGGATTCGCCACTGTTCTGCAGAATCCAGGTTCTAGCTTTCAAAGTTCTAGTTAGAAACATATCAAATAAAGTAGCCAATCACTTTATTTCAGTCAATTCTACTCTCGATATTGCCAGGGAAGCTGTGGGGATTGATAGTTTCTGAGAAACTATGATTCACTCCTCACTTCTGAGGTAGGATCGAGAGTCTTGCAAATAGATTAGATCAATTATTTCATTGTTTAGAATAGATTCAAATTGCACAGACAAATAGCTATACTCGGTTATCTTGTTTGTTTTAATTTGTCATTAGATTAATTGTCAAATTCTAGATATGTTAAATAGTTGCTCTTTTAAATTCATTCATAATAGTTCATCAGAAAATACAAAAAAAAAAATAGAGAAATCATATATGCTATAGATATATTCACGTAGTTAAATTTCATTTTGCTGCAGTTCGTTTTATATTGTTACTTTTGTATGACAATCACGGGACCTAGGGAGCCCAGAGAATACGTATTCGAGCCAATCGTGCCCCAGCCCAATCTCATCACAGCAATAACTGATATAGATCAAAATCTTAGGATCCAAGTCTTCCGAACAATGGTAAGCTTGCAACAAATCAATTCCCAGTTGAGCGGATTAAACATAGAAGACGACCAAGCACACACGTTTTGGTCGAATCAACCAAACTACAGATTACCCTAGGTAACATCCATATGACTGTAGAAGGGGTTGAAAGAGAGAAAACATTCAGTTGTGATCCTTTGGTTCCACAACCAGACGCAGGAGACACTCTCACAGATATAGATACCAGCCTAAGAATTCAGGTTGCAAGAACGCCTATGAGGTACTCTGAGAAGATCACACAGTTATTGATTCTAAATATAGAAGCAGAGAAAGCATACGATTATTGGATACTAGGGATTAGGAACTAATTCTACGCATGACCATAGCAGGACCGCAACAACCAAGAGTCTACGGTTGTGATCCACAAATCCCGCAACCCAACGAATCCGTAAGTCAATCAGACATAGACACTGGCCTACGCACACTAGTATTCAGATCCACTCCACTTCCACCTATCATCATCGAACAGTTATCCTTACTAGATACAACAGCTAACAAAGCTAGAGAGTTCTGGACTAGGCCAGAGAATCGTCCATAGAGTCAACTATATTTACCATCCACCATATGACCTTATCTGGAGACATACACGAAACTATCCCAGGTCATTTTCCACGTATTCCACAACCCATAGATCGAATCACGCCAGAGCTCGATATTGATTGGAGCCTTCGAGCAGTCATCCTTGCTGATCGATCTATCACACCAGTTCAGGTTAGGAGGGCCTTCTTTGCCTTAGATTCGCAAATTCCACTAGTGCGTATTGAAGACATTAGATTGCCTAACTAGTTTGTCTGCATCCCATACATATTCCATCCCCACCGGCTGTCTCGGCACGACCTCGGGAGGTCGGGTGCGAGGAAGAGTTACTTGTAGATTCCCACGCTCGCTTGTCACTTTTCCATCGTACAAAATTGGTGAACCCGACGTGAAACTTTCTACTTTCTAGTTCTGGAGTCAGATTTCTACTGGTTCTTTCAAATTAAAAAGATTCTTTCATCTTTACTACCTCATTAGCTTTCACCATCACCTTCGCTCCTTCCCATTATTCTGCGGGTATTCATATACCCCCCGAATATGTCGGGATTCGATGCATATGGCAGGCCCCTCTTGGGCCTTGAGGCATACTACGCCCAACAAAATAGACAATCATCACCCTCACTCTCAGTATGGGGTGACAACTACTCAACTAACCAGTTGTCAACACAAACTCCAAGGATCAGATATACTCATCTTTTCAAACTGAGGAGTTAGATCAGCTCGCTCAAACGCAACAAACAGAGCCTTCAGGCTCGAATAATATGACGTTCACCAGGAGAATCTGGTTCATCTCCTCAGGTGCTACTTAGACCACAAATTAGTAGACAATCAGACTCATACCTGAGGTTTAGATGATGAACATTCGGTACGTTATGCCAGGAATGAACCAACGTTCTCGAAGTATGTACCCACCTATAGGAGGTTTACAAACACAACCTGAGGTCTCTTTTCAAGAAAATACCTCCATGCCACTACATATAGGAAATGCCCTCGGGGAAACTTGGCAGGGCAATGATCAGTTCATAGCAGGATATCACATGCCTATACAACACCATGATATACAACAAACGCCACCAAGGAAAATACCGTGACTTCACCAAATGAAGTCATTTCAACTTAGTAGAAAAGGTTAGAGGGTTAGAACTTGCCCAAGCAAGTCAAAATTCTCAATTCATGCAAGCAGGAAGTTCCAATCCTCCACACCATCCTAGCCAAGTAGACCTCCTCACAGGAGTAGGCACGTTAGGCATGACTCCTCAGTATTCACAACAAACGCCAACTAGACCCACCATCTCTAACACTGTTCCTCCCGGTCTAGTACAAAACAATCCATTCCTGGACAATACCCCGTCATACTTAAACATGTACTCCAAATCACCACAAGGGGATATGTTCTCCTCTCCCGACATGTTTTCTCAAACATAGGTGTTTCCTTATGCCCCTACCAATGCATATGCTACGCCATATCAACAACCCATTCCACCTCCGCTCCCTCAGCAAGCACCATCAATGGTCGAAACCTATGCGATAGGGACTTATTCAGAATATTTGAAAGAGCCCTTAGATTTCACCATACGAAGCGTCATGCTTCCAAGACCTCTTCCCGATTTTCCCAAATACAAAGGTGAGGGAGATCCAAATGCACATATCAAAGCTTACGCTACAGCCATTCGAGAACTACTCCCATGGGATGGGGTTGTTGCTAAAATATTCCCAAAAACCTTGGAAGGCATCGCTCTCGATTGGTATTATAGAATACCTGAGGCTTCCATCCATTCATTCAAACAACTCGTGTCAGAGTTCATCAAGGCATTTGACATGAACAAATTATTAAGGACAGGAATCAGGGAATTCTTGCACATTAAGCAAGAACACAATGAATCTGTTGCCCATTTCATCCAAAGGTGGCACACAGTTCTCTATTCTTCGGCAAGTGCTCCAAACATGGATCAAATGGAACTATGTGATTTATTCCTTCATTCTCTTAGCAGAGAGGTGAAGGAAGAAGTCCAGAAGTTCCCATTAAGAACTTACGATGAAGTACTTGAGAGTGCTCTTCGAATAGATCAAGCAGGCAATTGATAGTGGTCGCAAAACATATGGAGCAAATGGGAGGTTAGTCACCTCCAACCAGAACACTACAACTTATCCTACTACCACGAACGTCAATCAAGGACCTAAAATCCTTAATAAAAATCGGGGTGTAACAATAGATGTAGTAACCGACCAGCCTAAGAAGGTAAATGTTGTCAATACTCCATCACAAATAAACAACCAACGAAACAACTTTACCCCGACAATCAATACAGTGGATTTTAACCATCCAACAACAACAACAACAACGGAAAAATCCCACACAGGGTCCAAGCCAAAATTCAACTAGGTACCAAAACCAGAATTCAAACCAAAGACAACAAACGCAAAATTTTAATCCTAATAGACAACGGTTTGATCAAAATTTTGGGCCACAATACGCACCAAACCAACAAACTAGGAATTACAATCCTAATTCGTATTGTGGTTTCCACAAAATTCGGGGCCATGACACTAGACGTGTGCCGTGACTACAATAAATTCATGCAACGCTTGCCAGATGAACAAAGACAACTTTTCATGGATATGTTCTTGGCAGATCCTACGTCACCAGCATCAAATACTTTTTCAGGGGCAGTTTCCCCTCAAAATGCACCCCTGAAGATCTTTAATGATCCACTCCCAAATCACGATAACAACAGGCTAAATCTAACTGGGACAAACAAGGGTGTACTGACAGGAAACAATGATCATGAAGCCTCAACTTCGCTAAATCCATTAGTTGCGCCACAACTAGGAAGTCAGCCACGACCTAAGATAGTCGGTTTAGTAGAGTTAGACGCCGAACTACCCATCGAAGCTGTAACAAGGACACGAGAGTATTTCTCTCAGCCAAGTCCAAGCCACCTGCCAGAGACAGATAACATCCAACAAATCGTAGCAAAACCTGTGGGTGCCTATGATTTAATTAACGACCTAACAAAAACCTTCTCGTACATTTCATTTTTAGACTTACTAAAGAACTCTCCTGCCCATAGGGCTGCTCTTTTAGAAGCATTAGGTTTAGGCCATTTAATTAACATCACTCCACCTCCTGAAACACAGGTAAATCATATAGACTTTGATGTTCATCCTCCAGGGCAGGCAAATAGGGATGTCGAATTCATATTCGAGATAAACAAAATGCCGACAGATGCTGAGATCGCACGCCGAGGTGATCCAGCCTTACATTTGCAAGTATGGGTTTATAACAACTATGTAAAGCGTGCAATGATAGACGATGGGGCAGCAGTTAACATAGTCCCCTTCTCTTTCCTTCAAAAGCTAGGGTATGGAGAAACCAATTGTTCCACAACTCGAAACACACTAAGGGGCTATGATAGCCTTAAAGCCACCTCGGTTGGAACTATAATATTACCGGTCACCTTAGGACCCAAAACCATCTTGACTGAGTTTTATATTATAGATCGGGAAACTAACTATAATATGATCCTCGGCCGACCATGGATACACCGCATGAAGGCAATCCCTTCTACGCTATTTCAAGAAGTAAGGTTTTTACACTTAGGAAAGATATTTGTAGCCAAAGGTGATCCAAAACCATTCGATGTACACCTAGCTGACTTAAAGAAAAGACCAGGCGTGCACTCGGAGTTTGAACTCCCAACAAACCAACTTAATAATCCTACCGACGCAAAACCAAAAGAAAAGTTGGTACCTACGACAGATCTTGAAACTATGAGCCTAGCCAAGGCAACCCCAACCCCCAAAGATGAGGCTAACACTGTAGAAACAGTATCATTAGGAACTACTGCAAAAATCGTTGAATTAATAGAACAAGATCTACCAATGTTCTTACCATTTGATTCTGTAGGCATGGGATATTCCCTGGGTGTCGGTTCTCTCCCAGCAGTAGATCTCTGCATGGTAGAAGTAGAAGATGTTAACACAACAAATATCCCAACATCTATACTCCCAGCTAAATATTGGACTCTCCATTTTGATGGGGCTAGATGTCGTTATGGAGCGGGGGCAGGTGTAATCTTTACTTCCCCTGAAGGGAAAGTCCTACCATTTTCCTTTAAACTAAATTTTGAATGCACAAACAACGGCGCTGAGTACGAAGCCCTCCTCCTTGGCCTCATCTTAGCTAAGAGAATCGGTGTTGATAACATCAGAGTCTTAGGAGACTCACAATTGGTAGTAAACCAAGTCTCTGAGATATATGAAACCAAAGCCGAGCACTTACAGCTTTACAAAACAGCTGTATTGAATTTAAGCAAGGAGTTTGACTTCATATCAATTGAAGCAATCCCGCGAGAGAAAAATCTTCTCGCTGATTCAATAGCAACTTCAGCATCACGTTTTACTCCAAACAGTAAGTTAGAGGATACCCGTTTCATAGTATCCCTTCGTGATGAACCATTGATAAAAACAATGACAAATTCTCTTTTAAACGGAAATGAAAACAAATCTACTATCCTAGACCACATTGATAGTGATATGGCCACTCTGAATTACTTAAACACCTATGCGGCATTACATCTCTCCTATCATATGATAGATTTGTCCTTAATCCCACATTCGTCTTCCTACTTCGGAAATCCCATGATGGAGCTTCCCTCGCAAATGGAACCTAGCATATACACAGTAGAAAATGGGGACGATTTGGATTTACCTCCAGCCCCACCTGAGTTTGAAGAAGGTAATGCCTCTTTAATCGAAGAAACAATTGATGTTAACATCGGAACGGAAGATGAACCAAGGATATTGAAGTTAGGATCCTCGTTAACCCAGAAGAAGTAGAAATACACACTCGAATCCTCAAGGAACATCAGAAGGCTTTTGCATTTAATTATAAGGAAATGACAGGAGTTGCACCCCACATTGTGGTGCACAACCTCGTCACTAAATCAGATGCAAAACCAATTAAACAAAAATCGAGACCCATGAAACCCAAGGTAGCTCTCATGGTGAAAGAGGAGGTAATAAAACTCCTCCAAGTAGGATTCATCAAACCAGTCAATTACTCTCAATGGGTATCTAATATCGTTCCCGTTCTCAAAAAAAATGGAAAGATACACATCTGCATAGATTTCTGAGAAATTAACAAAGCATGTCCTAAAGACGACTTCCCGTTACCATCCATTGATGTCATTGTTGATGCAACAGCTGGATTTGAACTTTTGTCTCTCATGGATGGATTCTCGGGATACAATCAAATCAGAATATCTGAACAAGATCAAGCTAAAACCACGTTTATAACTCCTTGGGGAACTTATTGCTATGTTGTTATGCCATTTGGTCTCAAGAACGCTGGTGCTACATACCAGCGAGCTATGACATATATATTTCACGATCTAATTCATAAAATCATGGAATCCTACGTAGATGACTTGTTGGCTAAGGCCAAGAAGCGTTGTGACCATCCGGAAGTACTCCGCATCATTCTTTCACGTCTGATAGAATACGGAGTCACGCTAAATCCAGAAAAATGCGTCTTTGGTGTAACAGGAGGGAAGCTCCTAGGTTACATCATATCGTCACGAGGGATAGATGTTAACCCAACCAAAATTTGAGCTGTCCTCGAAATGGTCCCACCTTCGGATGAATCTGGAATCAGGTCATTTCTAGGAAAGCTTGGTGCAATCCGGAGATTCATCCCGGACTTAAGTTTCGCCATTCATCCAATCAACAATCTACTCAAGAAAGATTATAGCATTGATTGGACTGAAGATTGCAATGAAGCTTTTGATGCAGTTAAGCGTTTCTTGTTATCACCACCTACGCTAATGCCACCTAAGCTAGATCACCCGTTAATTTTATACTCACGAGCTACCAATGTCTCGCTAGCCTGTATGCTGGCTCAAGAAGACGATGACAAGAGAGAACGTGTGATTTATTTCATTAGCCGAACGTTGCTCGACTATGAAACACGTTATACACAAGCAGAACGAGAATGCCTCGCCATAGTCTTTGCAACCAAATGCTTAAGACATTATATGCTAAATCAAGAAACAAGGGTCATGGTAAAAACAGACCATTTACGAACTTTTCTCACGCAAGGGTCCTTGTCTAAGAAGGCTGGACGTTTTATAACCTTAATGGGAGAATTCGAATTAACATTTGTAAATCAGAAATCCGTTAAGGGACAAATCATCGCGGATTGGTTAGCTGATAACCCATTAGATGGAGGTGATCTAGTAGATCTGGATTTTCCAGATGAGTGCGTATACTACATTGAAACCAGACCTCCTATCTCTGAGTGTCCCTGGTACACTGATATCATTAATTATATCATGAACCATACGTATTCAGAAGGGGCTACACCGCAACAAAGAAGGTGGTTACGCATTATCGTAGCAAAATACGTCATTATAGAGCAAGTGCTCTATCGGAAAGCGTTCGATGGAATGCTTCTAAGATGTGTCGACACAGAAGAATCCAAGAAGATTCTCCATGAATCTCACAGTGGAATGTGTGGAGGCCACTTCGGTGGCCATGCCACCACTCGTAAAATACATCGAATGGGCTATTTCTGGCCCACTCTAGAACACGACGCAGTAGAGTTTGTACGCATGTGTCATAACTGCCAAGAGTTCTCCCATGAGATCCACATGTCGGCACAAGCTCTACAACCAGTCGCTACTCCATGGCCCTTTTCCACGTGGGGCCTAGATTTAATAGGGAAATTATCTCCCTCATCTACAGATGGCCATAATTTTATAATCACGGCCACCGAATATTTTACCAAGTGGGTAGAGGCTATGCCTCTTACTACTGTACCGGGTTCTGTAATCGCCAAGTTCATTTTGAACCAAATCATTTGCAGGTATGGTATCCCGCAAATCATTATCTCAGATAATGGAACTTCTTTTAAGAATGACGAAGTTCACGAATTGTGCAATAAATTTAAAATAAGCCATCATACGGCTTCCTTGTATTACCCTCAAGCCAACGGACAGGCTGAAGCGACAAATAAAACACTAAAAGCCATTCTCCTTAAAACGGTGAAAGAAAACAAATGAGATTGGCACTTGAAGTTATATCCGGCCTTATGGGCCCACCGAACCTCAATAAGAACACCAACGGGAGCAACTCCTTTCTCACTAGTATTCGGGGCAGAGGCAGTTCTCCCACTTGAGGTTGAAATACCCAGTCTCCGTATTTCATTACAAGGGATTCTGGATGAAGACGCTTACAGAGAAGCACGTCTCTCCCAACTAGAAAGCCTAGATGAAGCTAGGTTAGATGCTGAACAGCGGCACAAAGTTTATGCTGACCGGATGTGCCGGCAGTATAACAAGAAAGTCTATGAACGTGATATATGTGAAGGTGATCTAGTTCTAAGGCTAGACAGCCGGATCGACAAGAAGACCGGCGAAGGAAGGAAGTTCCGGCCCAAATGGTTGGGCCCATACCGAGTCATGAAGGACTATGGAAATGGTGCATACCTCTTATGTACGCTGGAAGGTGAGGAATTTGGTGAAACAGTCAATTCCCTACACCTCAAGCGGTTCTACGCGTAAGCAACTAGCACTATTTATAATTACATTTACATTGCATCTTCATATAGATTAAGATCATTTTGTCCGCTTGTTTCGTACACAAATTGTGATCAAGGAATTTTGTTCTCAAAGCAATTCATTACAAACTCATGATGTTGTTGGCATAAACACTCTAATCATACTTCTCCATTTTCATGATATCATCAAATTATCTCGGAATCATTTTATCAAATAAAGCTAGATATGACAAAGTCTTAACGGTAACCATGCCAAGATCTGCAGGTTTATTCTCACTTTTGGTTTCTTCTTAGGATAGGTGTCTTGCCTATGGTCTGTTCTAGAAGCTTCATGGTGTCACATCTATCCCATATGTATATCTCTTTGGAAATAAGCACATACTGACATTTTACTCAAGTAAACAAGTCAAATATTGATCAAACAGAAAATTTTAATTTTACACATTTCCTTGCCCCACCAACCTTTGGTGATGAGCTTGCGTCTCTTACTAGTGACGTAGGGTTGGGAAAGGATGGAAATGCCCTTACTCGCCTATGCTTTGCCCACGGTGATAAACCCACGCTTCTTACTAGTAGCATGGGGCAAAGTGTAGGGGGTCCTCTTGACAAACAAATGCAAAAGGTCATAACAAACAATTCAAATCTCGAAGTCTTTGAGTCAAAAACAAATGAATCAGATGTCCAAAATTCCAAAAGAGTTCAAAATCCTAAAAACCCAGATTTTGTCTACCATGTGGCCATCTAAGGATCTAAGTCTGGATAAACCGCAAAGCAAGTTGCATCCAAAACTATGAAGTCACTCGAGTGGAGTGGGCTTGTGGTATCCTAATTTGGTTCCGCCAAAGCTTTGTCTATCTTTCATCAATATCATTTCAACACATCTCATAACTTGCGCCCTTCCCAACTCTCGATGATGAGCCCTCGCATCTTACTAGTTGCGTAGAGTTGGGGCTAGGGGCAGGTTTATCTGCTCATCATATCAGTTTATCTTCATCACTTTGCCAAAACAAATATGAAGTATCCAAAATTGCTTACAGAAACTAAGATTCAAAATCACATTATATCTACATTATCATATATCAGCATCATGAAATACAAAAGGAAAATAAACACTTGCATCATTTGTTCTCCATTGCATACATTCTAAAAGAGCATACATATACAACATCATAATCTACATGAGGAAACTAGAAAAGAAGCAAAGCCATAAATGCCAAGGTTTGATCCAAAAAGATATATATAATATATATATATATATATAATGATATATATAAATGATTTCTGTACAATGCCATCATGCACTAAGCATGGTCAAAACGCTCAAAGAGCCCGGGATATACAAAAGAATGTATCATACAAAATCTAGGAGAGCCAAGTGGCTTCTCAATCCCTACGAGACCCCTCTGAAGGTGCACGCCCATGCCTAGGACTCCGGCTACGCCGGCGCTCTGAGTGCACGGAGGGCTCAGGATCCCGAGGGGCAGCCGCAGTCTCACCACGAGAATGGCTCCTCATCAAGCGCTCGGCCGTCCTATACCCCGCTAGCTCCGTGTGCGGAGAGTCGATACCATCCTGGCCACATGCCAGACTGGGGCAAAGATGTCAGTGTGTCTACCAGCTGCTGAGGGCTCCCCAGCATCTACAGACAGCTCTGCGCGGGTCCTCTCCATGGGGATCATCAGGGTATCAGTACATACCCTGCGAATCAAGTCCCGCCACTCATCGGCGGTCTCTGCAAACAAAGGAGAAAACAAATTAGAAACCAAACAAGAGATTAGAAATACAAGATAAAACAAAAGGAGAGATAGTAACTAAGGAGATCCTAACTAAAAACAAACATTAAAAGGAGAGAGGGTAACTTACTCGGATCACCAGGCCTCCAGGATGGATCTATAGGATCAGCACCTGCCACGGATGCCGCCGCTGACTGAGGGGCTGCTCCTGTGACTGGAGCAATGTAGCACCCCGCAATGGACTCATCCTCCCCACCATGGCCCTGGGAGAGTGGCTCCTCTGAAACCAGAGTCACTCTCTCTGCACTCTGCTTGGCCCTCGCTGCCTGCATGATATCCTGAGTGTCATGCCACTCAGGATCACTGTCCTCCTCGGTCTCCTCCTCTGTCTCTCCCCCTGTAAACTCCTCAGACTCGGAGTCTATGTCAATGGGGTCATCGCTGCTATGGGCAGGACCCGCGGCAATCTGAAGCAAGGGTGCCTGAGGCGCACCGGCTCTCCCTCTGGCACGTACTACCCTCCTGGCCTGCAATAGGAATGCCAGGAGTAACAACTGTCCAACCCCGGCCTCTAGGCCCCCCTCTGGCCTCTCGGACTGATCTGTATACTGGCGCTACTGGGGGAAGCATACCCATGTATGGTAGGCCAAACTGCTGAGGAACTCGGCCAAAGGGGTGTATCTCCACTCGCCCCACTCTATCAATAAGCTGCCCTGTGGTGGAGCAGGAGATCAAAGTAAGAGCCTCCTCGCCCCATATACCTGCCATAGTCTGATATGGTGTGGCCTCCATGTCGGCAGTAGTCAGAGAAGCAACTGGCTGATGAGGTTCTCGGAGAACCGACATATCTGTCCATCTGGCTGCCCTCACAGCTCCGGGATCTGCCACCTCTACACCTCTGCCATAGGGGATGAAGTGCTCATAGACCCAACTCATGACTAGGGTCGGGTGGCTCAAGGACTGCCCCTGTAAATGGACTACCCTGTATAAATCATGGTAGGTGGTCCCAAGTATGTCTGCTCCCCAGGCATATATCCGGCCATGTCCCTCTATCTGTGCAATAATGGGGGACCAGCAATATAACAATGTATCTCCTCCCTTGTCCCCGATCAGTCTCGAGGCAAGGATCCCCATGATAGCCTGGCGAAGTAAGGGGATGGGAAAACTAGGAATGGATCGAACTCTAACCCCCTTCTTCGACCCCGTGGAGATGACTGCATCTCCCATGTATGTGGCCCACTGTGCTATCTGGGCCCGCGAACCTGCTGTCTCAAGGGTGAGACGTCTCCCAATAATCGGGACCCCCAGAATGCGATAGACATCCTCCAAAGTAATGGTCCACTCACCGCGGACCCCTGGTAATCGGAAGGTGTTCCGATCAGCATCCCAATATGAGAACAAGTCACAAAGAATGTGACTGGATGGTGCAACATGGGGCACGCGTGAGATGCGTAGTATCCCAGCCCTCTGAAGAGTGTCCTCCTCATCCTGTGAAGAGGGCATCTAATACTCCTGGGAGCCAGTCACACTCCCTCTCTCGGCTCCACCGGATATACTCCTCTCTCGCCTGCATACACCCAAAAACACACAAAACAGAGCAAGTTAGCATCCGAGTAATACTGGAAAAATCATGAAAACACGTAGAAATGCTAAAAATGCAAAAACAATCTCAAACAGATGTTCTTTTGGCATTCTGTGCAAAACCGCCGCCCTGAGCAGGGAGGCGGTTTTGTAACCGCCGCCTTAAGGGCGGCGGTCGTGTAACCGCCACCCTGAACAGGGCGGTGGTCGTGTAACCGCCGCCCTGGGCAGGGCGGCGGTCATGGCCCGAAAACCCACGCGGGTTTTTAAACCTAAAAAGCCTAAAAAAATGACAAAAAAAGACCATTTTAACTAAAACAAAGGCCTACCCAGTAGGCGCCCCCCCTAGATGGACCTTTTAACACTAACATTTTCAAAAATTACCCCCCCATGACAAAGATTTTAGCATTTCAAAATTAAGGGGGTAAAAAGGATAAATTGAAGAAAACTAACCTGTGATCTCGCGGGTCGATGTTCCGCTCGCGGAGGCATGATCACTATCCCGTCACGGACGTTTTGACTCTACTCACGCAAGAAACCGTCACCGTGGGTTCCAGAGCTCAAAATCAATAAAATCAACTCGCGCAAATGAATAGGAAAATGGGCCCACTTTCATATATATAGCACCCTGATTCGTTTTAAATGCCTTTTTCACAGGTTTGGAGCGCCGACGGAGGTAAGTTCTTATCCCCGCACAAATGGTACGTTCTCATTTCCTATTATTTTAGCGTTTATTTTCCAAACTATTATGTCTATCTGCACTTGAGTTCTCTTTTCATTTTGCAGGTAGCGGGAATTTTGGACGGCGTCATTTCAACACACGGACGTATCAGGTATAACTTCTAACTTCCCATTTCGGGACCGCCATACTCGGACCCACCGTTTTACGCCTCTTCATGGCTAAAACGCTTCTCCGAGGGGGCAATATGTACGTACCCAAAATTGTAAGGTACTGTACTGCCAAAACAACGTAACAGGTGCCCCAATGATGATACAGGTCTCCTCGCAAGGTGTTCGGGATCCGGAAAAGATCTCCAAGTGTGCGTTAACATCCCGCATGCCCCGCTTAGCCCCCGCGTGCTTTGTTTTTCCCTTTTCCCCTCTTTTCTTGGCCTTTTTCTCTTCAGTGACGAAACCGCCGCCCTGCCTGGGCGGCGGTCTCGTGACCACCGCCCTGAACAGGGCGGCGGTCCTGTAACCGCCGCCCTGCTCAGGGCGGCGGTCCTTTACGCGTTTTCCAGAAAGCTCTTTTAACATGACTCACGTAATTTCAATGTTTTACCAGCTTTCTTTCACCGCCATAAGCTTGCATTTATGATTCTGGTTCCCTGGAATAGTGTTTTGCCATTGTTTATAGTTTAAGAGTTCTATTTGGTTTTTACCTTGGGTAAATGCAAATGCTATAAATAGTTGGCTTGTGCTCAAGCAAATGGCCCCTCAAATTTGCCTTTGATTTCTCTTTACAATAGATTTAGTTTTCATTTTGCTTAGAATGCTTAGTTTCTTTCATTGCATGCTTAGTTAGCATTGTTTTATTGTTAGTGAGCCATATATCCATCTTGTGTAAGTACTGTTGTTATTTTATCCAATCCATTGGAATAGAATAGCTTCTTTTCAATAGGAAGCCATTAAAGTTGTAGGTTTTGTTCTTCAAATAGGATAGTTTCAGGTTCTGGACATTTCATGTTGCATGACTCGCAATAAATCCCGCTAGGAATTGCATAAGCCAAGCTCTGTACTCTTGCGCTATCCCTCTCCTACTCGCATTGTATTCAGTCTGTATCTTGAGCTGCCTTTGTCCCAATATCTACTTCTGTTGATGCTAGCATTACACGCTTTTCTGGATCCACGTGAACACGAAGGAACGAGGAGATCACACTGAGGGGACAAGATCACACACACCATCGGATTCGCCACTGTTCTGCAGAATCCAGGTTCTAGCTTTCAAAGTTCTAGTTAGAAACATATCAAATAAAGTAGCCAATCACTTTATTTCAGTCAATTCTACTCTCGATATTGCCAGGGAAGCTGTGGGGATTGATAGTTTCTGAGAAACTATGATTCACTCCTCACTTCTGAGGTAGGATCGAGAGTCTTGCAAATAGATTAGATCAATTATTTCATTGTTTAGAATAGATCTACAAATTGCACAGACAAATAGCTATACTCGGTTATCTTGTTTGTTTTAAATTGTTCATTCTTAGCTGTCAATTCTAGATATGTATTAAATTAGTTCTTTTAAATTCATTCAAATAGTTCATCAGAAAATACAAAAATAGAGAAATCATATATGCTATAGATATATTCAACGTAGTTAAATTTCATTTTGCTACAGTTTAATTTACATTGTTACTTTTGTATGACAATCACGGGACCTAGGGAGCCCAGAGAATACGTATTCGAGCCAATCGTGCCCCAGCCCAATCTCATCACAGCAATAACTGATATAGATCAAAATCTTAGGATCCAAGTCTTCCGAACAATGGTAAGCTTGCAACAAATCAATTCCCAGTTGAGCGGGATTAAACATAGAAGACGACCAAGCGCACACGTTTTGGTCAAATCAACCAAACTACAGATTACCCTAGGTAACATCCATATGACTGTAGAAGGGCTTGAAAGAGAGCAAACGTTTGGTTGTGATCCTTTGGTCCCACAGCCAGACGCAGGAGACATTCTCACAGATATAGATACTAGCCTAAGAATTCAGGTTGCAAGAACGCCTGTGAGGTACTCTGAGAAGATCACACAGCTATTAATTTTGAATATAGAGGCTGAGAAAGCATATGATTATTGGATACTAGGGATTAGGAACTAATTCTACGCATGACCATAGCAGGACCACAACAACCAAGAGTCTACGGTTGCGATCCACAAATCCCGCAACCCAACGAATCCGTAAGTCAATCAGACATAGACACTGGCCTACGCACACTAGTATTCAGATCCACTCCACTTCCACCTATCATCATCGAACAGTTATCCTTACTAGATACAACAGCTAACAAAGCTAGAGAGTTCTGGACTAGGCCAGAGAATCATCCATAGAGTCAACTATATTTACCATCCACCATATGACCTTATCTGGAGACATACACGAAACTATCCCAGGTCATTTTCCACGTATTCCACAACCCATAGATCGAATCACGCCAGAGCTCGATATTGATTGGAGCCTTCGAGCAGTCATCCTTGCCGATCGATCTATCACACCAGTTCAGGTTAGAAGGGCCTTCTTTGCCTTAGATTCGCAAATTCCACTAGTGCGTATTGAAGACATTAGATTTCCTAACTAGTTTGTCTGTATCCCACGCATATTCCATCCCCACCGGCTGTCTCGGCACGACCTCGGGATATATTCATGCAGATGGGGAAGATTTCACATTTAGGGATCCCAACTTATGGATTTTCATTGCAATCATCGGTGACAACAAAGATGTTACAAACTCACACTATTCATATTGCATACTTGATTTAACATCCATTCCTAATTTAGTTGTAATTATCCCCATGACTTTGGCACAAGGAAACCTATTGGAAAAAAAAGGTACCACCCTAATGTTATAGACTTTTTACAAAATGTGGTTAATATCAAGATGATGGAATTCCAAGGGTCTATGAATACCTGACGTTAGGTCACGGGTGTCCAAGACAAATAAAATGGATAGCTAGAATTTAGAATACATATTCCAACCATTAGCATTTAGAAACTTCAGTCGTGAATGTTTTTAACATAGAACAATCCAAGTTTAGTTTGGTACAGGGAGGACCCAAGACGCGGTAAAATGGCTGGAATACAAAATTTCCATTACAAAGTGGTGATCATTGCTGACAAAAAAATGTAATATACTTTCTACGTCGCAGCCAATTATTAACATTAATTTCCGTTGCCAACTGTTACACGACAATTCCCACATAAGGGTGGGGGAATTTCTTCCCACTGATCCAAGTTCCCGTAAGTGAAAATAGAGTACGACTACCCCAACCTCATTCTGAGCTCTTCTGATTCAACTTCTTCAAGGATACCGATGCGTCAAAATGGCAGTTTTAATCTGAAAGACTATATGGTTATTAGTTCAACGTGTTGATTGAAAATCACCATTCAAATACAAGATCATGCTCTCTTGGGACCCAAATTTCTATGCAATGTTAGCCAACTGCACAGCAAGGCCTTCTAAAATTTTGAAATTGCAGTTGAACGGGAAGGACATTTAATGACGTATGCAAAAAAATAGATTCCCTCTGGGTCTAAAGGCGTCACTAGCTTTTGAATACAGAGAGTCAGAGTTTACTCACTTTCCTTGAGCTCAGGAACATATAGATCTCACTATCCACGAGGTGAATGTATTTGCCATGAATCTTAGTTCAATGGAACCCGAAGATACAACTAAGAACATTGTTTGCTGAAAAAACATCAAAGAAGGGGACATAGTTCAAGCTTGATTTTCACATCTACCCAGATTCATGTCCTTTTCATAGAGTTCAGATAAGCTTCAATTATGGGTTGAATGTCCTGGTGATCAACGTCCCAATCATTGACAAAACAAAGCGTAGATTAACTGGATGCCAGGAATTTCTAGACACTCCACTCCATGACTACCAGTTGAGTTCCAAATGTTTATGTTAGGCAAGTATTTGCTTCAGAAGTGGTTTTATGTCTAGATAATTCTGGATTTGGCTTTCATTAGGTAAATGAAATCAAGTGGAAAGATCCTTTAAATATTATGCTCATGTTATTTCAGCGAGCCACTTCACAGGTTATCTAGGGCAACATCAGATTTGGTATGAGACAATATGCTATTCATACAGGGGGGCGGCAAAATGTATTGTCGCCCTCATTAAGGTTCTACGATACAAGTGGTATATGAGAATAGAGGTCATAAAGTTGGGATAATTCACACCTAATTTGGAACACACTACAAAAAGTGGTGGAGAAGGTTATGAAATCCTCTATGTGAGTTATCATACGGAGAAGTGGATTCAGGCAGATGCTAATTATCCCTACAGTGGGAATCCATGAGCTCAGAGTATGAGAGAAAATCATCAAACATAGATTATCCCTGCTCAATGGAAAATGTATAAATATTTAGACCATACCAGGGATAATGAGGCATTCGTTTTACAAATGGGTAAAAAATCAAGTTTACAGTAGGTTCATTGATAATGGGGATTAGCTTTCTGGTATGACATAAAATTCACTCAATTTGTTGGGGTTGTTGGAACCATGACTTCATTCCTATAAAACAGGCATCTTGGCATATCGTGTTCAATTGGAAACTTTGGGTAAGCTAGACCAAGGTATCGATCATATTACGTTTCTATTAGCAACATAAAAGTGGGCCCCGTCAGTGTTAATGGGGGTCACGATGTCCTACAAATCTTTTAAGTCTGGGCACTCTGGTCCCAGAAAATTGATAATGGGCGCTAGGAGGTCTATTAGGAAAGATGGTGGTTAAAAGGTATTATTGATGCACCATAAGGCTAACTGCGAAGGGTGTTGGGTCGATACAAACCCTTTCACCGACCATTCTCTGAGAGCTCAAGGTCTTTGTTCTGACAAAAAGTTTCAAGTTTTGCCTCCCCTATTTGAGCTTTCATGGAATTTGTTCACTGTTTTCAGCATGAGGAAACCTAACTTGATGCCATGAATCTGGTATGGACATGTTGTTACTGTGAATTCCACCCTTTTTCACTCCGATATTTGGAATTGAAAATTCCTGCAGGAAGTGAGAGTAATGATTCAAGCCTAGGTTGGAAAAAAATCGGCACCTTTTGAATGCAAAAACAAGGGGTAGGATTCCAGAATTTTTAAGTGATTGGGAAACTGATGGGTATGAAATAGGATCTTGCTCATAATGCACATAGTAAAATTTGGCAACAACCCCCATTAGGAGTTTGGCGACTCACCCACAGCTTGAAAGGATTCTGAGACCTATTGATTCCGAAAAACTCTTTCCATGAATGGATAGATCAAGTTTCAGTGGGAGGATGAGTGATAAACAATGATTTGTTTTTGGTTACCCAGTAGCAAGGCCACATGGTTCTTCTTGAGGTTAATGGTGCTACCTAGCTGGAATAGAGAACATGGGTACATAGGAAAAAGGATTAGTGCAAGGAATGGATCAATTATGGCGAAACATTCAATGGAGTAACTTGACAAAGGACTGAAACACAACAAGATTCCTGGGTGGGATAAATTGTACAAACATAATTGTATTACTCCCTAGGAAAAGTATGAGTGGCTGACTTGGCCTAACAATGCCCAGGGAAAATTGGCTACGATAATGGGCACAGGTGATCCAAGGCAAAACACCGGAAAGTAGGATAGATTCATGTATTTTTCATTCCAATGAGGTGCAGAAGGGACAATAGATATTAAGAATGAAGGCTGGATTCACGCAAAAGTCATCTCTCATGAATCATGAACTCACAAAAAACGGGACCTTCCTTTGTTGTTTTTGCGAAGACTTAGTAGGGCGAATTTGAAATGAAACTTTGGTAAAGGAGGAACTTAAAACCGGTAAACATGGGGATGTAGCTTCGAAAATATTTCCAAGGATAATAATGAAACATTGATTTTGTTAAAAAATGGTATCAGAGGTGTTTGTTGCGTAATGAACATTGCTTGATGGAGTTGGCCTCCATGGGTATGCTATGTTAAGTATGTAATACTGTATTGATTGAGGAAAGGTTCTAAAAAAAGTTTGAGGTCCAAATGAAATGGGAATAGAAGGATATACTAAAGAGAGTCGAAGGGGATACTTCAAATCATCATCATGGGAACAAAGAGGGGAATGGAACTGAACACAACAATTAATGTGATGACATATCCATCCCAAGAAGGTTAGTTCCCAAAAACTTAAGATGGGGTTTAAAAGTGCCTTGAAGGAGAATGAAATAGTCTAATGTCTTGGATCTTTATTCCAGATAATCCGACCACTACAGCTCATCTATTCCATGGTCTTGTACCCCCAGGTTAGATTATTTCAAACGATCATGGTCCATCAAGAATTCTTTGGAGCCTGCGTGAAACGGAAATTTGAGTCATATAACCTTCTGCATTTGGAATTAGGAAAGTGATCAGTCCATGACAACGCTGATGAGATAAGCAACAACTCAGATGTGCGTAAACTTTAGGGTGTTCTGTAATTATAAATGGGACAGATCAATAGAATACAACCTTCAATGATTTTGGTAGACTGGAGGGTGTGACTCATTCGGTTTATGGACACAGAAACGCCATTTAGAAGGAACAACTCAATTTTATCCTCCAATGGCCCAAAAGCTTTGGCAGCTTGATACTTGATGCCAATTTCTGTCCATTGGTATTATTAAATTTTAGGTTTGACATTCCATTGACTTGTACTAGAAGGTAAAATGTTTGAGCACTAGAGTGGGAGACTCCGTTATTTTAAGGTATATCCCCTTGTTTTATGCGTGGAGATGAATTTGATATAAGATCAATATTTATAAGTGAAAATTGTACAAGGAAAATGATCATTGGACGATTTTTGACTAGATTATCCAAAAATAGGCTTCAAGAAGGAATTTATCCATAGCGAACATAATGGTGGAAGGGTTGGTCACATTCAAGCATTGTTTTTCACACTTGATGATGGTTGTAGCTAATGATGCAAGGTGGTCAATCAAATTTGACAGTCCGTTTATGTAATTGGAATTACATAGTTCCATGATTTTCTTAAACATAGTGAACGCTAATGCTAGGTTGTGATATCTCTCCCTATTTTCCTAGAGTCCCAAACCAAGCCCCGAAGAGGAGGTGACTGGAAAGGGACTGCTGTGGCACTCTTGATCCTAATCAGATTGAAGCTTTCTAAGATTAAAAGGTACCGCCATGACTTGAACCCATTGGCAACCTGAGCAGTACATCCCTTAGATGGGTAGTTATCTTTTTTGCACCCTCAGGTTAAGGGGGTCCACAACGGCCAGTGCATCACCTACGTGGACGCACGATGCTTTGAGGATCAGTAATTTCCCACCTCCTAGGAATGTGGTGCTAGGCCAGGTGATGACCAACTTAGGTGAGGTGATTAGGCTCTGCAAACTCAGTTTATGGAGAAGGAAAAGTGAGACACGAAATCCAACATTTAGAGAGGATGGACTAGGATTCGGGCCAAGTCATCATAACTCCTAGGTCCCCCCCTTGAGACGGGTCTCTGAGCCAAGCGGCAGCCTATAGGTGCAAGACGTGAAGTTAGGTCTACGCATAGGACACTAGATTTTGCTGAACCGTGAAGTGACGAAAATTAGGTGTTGGGTGATGGAGGGTTTGTGGAAGCACCGTTAACTGGTCATTCAATCGAACCTGCACTTGGTTACATTATGAAACTTTTGGGATACGATATTAGTGGAGAAGTTTGAGCCTGTGTACAATCGCTATACATATCATGGAGTTTGAACATATTGTCGAAGGCAATCACATAAACTCTTGGGAAGATTGAATTACAAAGATCGGTCTTTTGGAAATTATGTAAATCGCCCTACTCCATGAACCATCAAGGCAAGGTCACCAGCAAGCACATTTAATTACTAAACTTCATTTCTGTTTGAAGTCCTACATAAAGACGATCCAAACTGAATATTTTTACAACTCTGTCTTGGTTAAAGCCTGGACATAATGCTTGTAATCTCAAAATTAGGGTCATTGAACTCCATTCAGTTGTCACCCAATATAATTTGTACATCACTAATGTCGAGGTCATGTTGAAAGGGTAGAAGGAATGAAACATTTTATCGGTAATATTCTGCATGCCCAAGAATAGCGGGATCAATTTCTGATTGGTACAAGTGAACATGATGATTGTTTCTTCAACACTCCAGGTCCCGCCATACCATGAAAATATTGGTCCTACTTTATTTCTTTATGGAGAATTATTTGGATAATTTGTCTCACTAAGTGTGCCATACATCAACGTTTCAATCCTTGAGGTGATATTTTTTATGTATGACTTATCCACATGGACCTTAACCAGCGAACCCTAATCCATATTTAGTGAAATGTTGTGTGTAAAAGCCTGGATCACATTCTTCAAGGGATCTGAACAAGTTTTTTCCAAGTCGCTGAACGTCGATGGGCAGAGGTTACGACGATGTGGCAGATAACAAATATGACCAGGATCAGTTAAACCTAGTAAGGTATTTACCAAATAGTTTGTAGTTGCCCCAGGTTTTGGGCTGTGACGCCAAACGACGGGCACGGGGTCATCAAACACCTATAAATCTTTTGCTAAATTTGGGCAGGGGATATTACTTTCTTATGCATTAAGCGGAGTAGGAATACTAAGCCTCGGGATGTAATACTTGTATGACAAAAGCGTCTCAAATTAGAGGTGATTTAACAACCCCTGGTCCAACTTAATAACCTTAAATAGCAAAAATGGTAGTTGTTTATGCAACCAGAACTCTCACCCAGTGTAAAGTGAAAATGAACGGTTTTTAGCACAATCTAGTAATGTCTAAATTCTGGCTATGTCCCATGATGAAGAGCATCCATAGGAAGTTCTCGGACCATCAAATGCAGTGGATCTTAGTGGCACCAAAGAAGATTAGAGAGTGAATGTGGGCATTACTAACTAAATGTTGATAGATATGATGATTGCCTGTGGGGGGGGGGCAAGGAATGTTAGTAAGGGATGATAATGTTCCGATACACAAACAATGGCAGTAGACACGGTCTTACTACCTGGGAGATGACGATGGATAAGTGGGTGTCCAAAGGGAGCCGATCGTTTAACTCCCTTGGATGGAGTGTCAAGCCAACTCTTGAGATGTCCATGGATGAGATGGGTTTAAGCAAATAGGGATCAGACTCCTGGGCAGGTAACGTGAGCACCGTTAAAAAACTGCAAGCCAAATACACTAAACCGGATTAAAGTAAGCGCTTTTATGCGAGGGGATCCAACGTTTCTGCATATCCAGGATTTTAACTCCCCGGTGCTTCTCACTCACCCCCCGTGCGATGGAATAATAAAAACTTTGGGTCCCATGGCATAATGATATAAGGCAAGATTGGTAAACAAACCAGAACCTAAGAGATTTCACAAGTATGCAGATGCTGTTATTGCTCGAGAATGTGTGCAACATGAATCTCCCCAGCATGAATTCAATAATACGCAGAGTTATCAGTATAAGATTTCAGGTCTTAGGTCTATCCGTTCTAAGGTTGAGATGATAGTAATGAATATTATGAAAATGGCTAAGGTCTTTTGAAGACAAGAGTTCAAGGGAGAAAATGGACCTAACTTTAGTCAGATTCTCAAATAGATGGTGAGAAATTTATTAGTCTTAACTTACTAAACTGGGAGTTTGGGTTAACAAGTAGTCTCAATGCTAGTAGAGTAACCCCATTAAAGCAGGTATATCTGATAGTTGATCACGTGGGGCCCATGGCTTGAATATTAGATGGAGAGCAGAGGGGAGAAATGATTGACATGGTAGGTGAGATAAAAATATTCCATATTTTGAGTTTAAGAAAAGGGGTTTTGGGGTGTCCGATGGGTATATTAATATCCATGAATTGAATAATTTGATAGGGAGAGAAAATGACAAAATCTTAATCATCAAATGGGTCCAAATGGAGCCCATTTGATTGATTAATTAATAAGGTGAGTGAATAGGTGGGATTATTTAAATTTAGGAAAGAGAAAGGTTGAGAGGGGAAGTTGCACGAATGTGAGATGGCGAAGGGGTGTGTTATACCAAAGATTGGTGTCTACATTTGCCCCTTTTTGAGTGGTTTGCAATAGCAAGCCACAAGACAAAAAACAAAAAGGGTTAGATGAAATGTGTGTCTAAGGATGGATGAAGGACCATGACCAAAGGAAAGATGCCCCAGGCAAAAAAGGATCGCAATATATCAATGAAAAAAAAAACGTATGGAGGTGACTCCAATATCACATCGGTAGAGGGAAATTGTGGTCTGAACAGAGAGACAGATGAAAATGTTGTTTTACTAGAACAGTGAGTGAAAGTCCACCGCACTATGGATGTAAACCAAAGATACGCAAGTGGGTCATAGGAAAATACCAAAATATACACAATCTTTGTCTGCGAGGAATTATGTTGAAAAATAAATGCATCCGCAAAAGGGAATGAGGATGATGTGAAAATAATGATGGCCCTAACACAAGGCAACGAGAAGGAAAAAAATTGAGTTATATGCGTCAAAAAGTACAAGGATTAAAAGGTGCCCCAACATAGGACATAGGAATAGAGGGATTTGAAATAAGGATATCTAGGGGGAATAATCATAAATGTGGGACATGATGAGAAAATAGGATAGAAGGGTGAGATAAAATGTCATAAAAGGGTGATAAATATGATGGTAATCATGTTTCATAAGAAAAAGATACATAAGTGTTCGAAAATTAGAAAAGAAAAAAAAATAGTCCTACTGTGTTGATAAGTAGGATAGGAAGTCAATTATACTTTTGCGACAAAACGAAAGGATAGACAATATTCATGGAAGAGAACAAGATCGGATAGGTGATAGTTGTTATGGTATCCTCCAAGACAAAAATGTCAAAGGAAGATGGTAAGAGATTATTATAAATGGATATGATGATGCCCCTACAGGATTGATGAAGATAAAATAATTGACATGGTTCTCAAAAAGAGAAGAGGTCAATGCCGTAGAGATAAGAACGAGAACAATAATGAAATAGATTGATGGAAGTACATAAATGGAGAAAACTTGACATTGACCGTGAATTCCAAGTGTGAGGGATGTTGAGAAAGAAAAAAGGGAATAAAAAGGAGGATTGGTTGATTATGAGAAGAGTAAGAAAGATCAAATGTGAAGGTGACAGGAGTATGGAATAGAGGGATGAAGACAGAGGAGGAGAAAAGAAGGAATGAAAGGGAAGGAAGAAGGTAACAAATAAGGATTATAGAGAAAGAGGGAAATGATGAAGGACAAGCAAGGAGAAGGCAATAAAAGGACAAAGCAGAGGGTGAAATTATGAAAAAGGGAGAGAGTTATTTTAAAAAAAAGCTGTGAATGAGGATGAAGTAGAGGAAGGTAGAGAAGTAATGAAAAATGAAAGAGATGATAGAGCGAATAAAATTGAAGGAAGAAAATCATAGTGAGGAAATCCAAGGCAAAGAATATAGAACTGACACATGGAAATGCATGTGGATGGTGGAATGATAAAAAATATGGGACATCACTAAAGAATTAGGTCATCGATGAGGAATTAAGGAGGAATTACGAGGTAAAACAAAGAGGAAGACGATATAGAGGAAGGGAAATAAGATGAGGATCAAAAAGGAGGACAAGACAATGGATAAAATTATACATAAGAAGGGAACCAAGAATGAAGATATTTGATAAAGAGTGGGAAGCATAAGGAATGTAAAGAGAAAATTGAGGGGAGTAATGACATGGATTGGAGAATATGCAGAGATGCATGAGATGAGGATAAGTTGAGGACGAGAAAATAGAGAGAGGGTGCATGATGAAGACAGTGAAGAAATTGGCAAGAAAGAATGAAATATGGAGAGATGGCGAGGTAAAAGAAAGGAAGGGATAGGAAAGGCAATGTCAGTGAATGGATGTTAGGAGAAATCCACTGATAATGATCAGGAGGAAAGGATGGGATAAAAGATGGACAAGGAAGAAAGTAAATGAATAATGGAATGGGTTACGTCAATGAAGGGACGTTAGGATAAGTCCCCCAATAATGATCAGAGGGCACAAAGGAAGGAAGGAATGAAGATAGAATATAGGGGTTCAAAGAAAAGGATCTAGGCTGTGTAGAATGGGGATGAGTGATTTTTAGAAGAAGTCCACTAATAATGAATAGCATGGAAACATAAGATGATGATGAAATAATGTTAGGGGATGATCAATGATAATGACGGGTAAGTATGGAGGTAGATATGTGGGAGAAATCTAGAAGATGGAGTGGAAAGAGTAAAGAAAGGAGGGATAACGATGTGTAGGAAGATGAAGGTGAGGAGAGGATGCAGTTGATGAGAATGAATGAGAGAAAAATGAAGAAACAAGACATGAAATGAATGGAGAAGCAATGATTAAGTAAGATTACCCAAGGAGGGATGATGGAGATGAAAAAGGGACAAGTAGGAAGTGATGTTTGTGAGAATGAAAGAGGTGAGAGGATGTGATGATGGGGGGAATGATGATAAAATATAGATGGAGAGAATATGGGGTAGTGGGTGAGTGCAGGATGACTGATTAAGCTTAAGAGGGACTCTTAAATAATATCTCCATTGCCACATGAAGAGTTAAGTAGGATCACCAAACCGGAAGTGACGATATGGAAGGAGAAAGACAACATTGTATTAGATTCAGGTGTGGAATGGTTGGTTGGAGTTTATGAGTATGATGAGAGGCGGGAGATAGAGAAGATGAGGAAGATTTGATGGGATGTGGAAGGTTCAGATGGAAAAAATTTCTTAAGAGGAACTCTTAAGTAAGATTTCCCTGCGATGGGTATGGTTAAGTAGGATCGCCAAGGTGAAGAAGAAGAATGATGATGAAAATATTGAGCAATGTATACCAAAATGGAACAAGAGATGAAAGGAGGTGATATCAAAAGTGATAAAAAGGAAATAAAGAAGTGTGACATGAGTGGATGGAGAAATATATGAAATGTAGATGGAGAGTGTAAGGGAAATCCTTAATTGAGATGCCCATGTGGTGGGAGTGATGATGCAAGAGTTTCAAGAAGAAATATGTTTGTGGTGGTGATTGTCCTTTGTTGAAAGAGGAAATGGTGGAGAAGCTTCTATAGTAGGAGGATCCAAGGAAGAAGATATACCTTAACTAAGATTATCTGGTTGTATGGATGGTTAAGTAATATTGTCAAACTGAAAGTGGAAGAGTGAAAGGGAAACTAAAGAGGAAAGACAAGTAAGATATCTAGTATGGTGTGCAAGGGGATAGAAAGGTAAGAATGATGATGTGGAGGAAAATGGGGATGAGTGGAAATGGGGAATGAGGAGTAATGGATCAAATACATTGTTGAACATGTTGGGAGATAAGGAGCTACAGGATAACGAACTTGCCTTGAGAAGGATCCTCACATAGGATTCACAAACTGCAATGATGATCAAGTAGAATTTTCAAAACCGAAAAGTGTATTTGCGAGTGCATTCATGGATATTATGGATAGATAGTGAAGTGATTTTTATAAAAAATATGATATGGATGAGATGTATGAAACATAGTTGTAGCAAGGGCATACAAGTAACTATGTTTTGAAATGGATTAGAGATAAACAAGAAAGGTTACTACTTAAGGCATTGCACTTGTATCCAATAGCAGGTGCTAACACATAACCAACCATAGTTAGTTATACCAAAAGATCATGAGGGAAATATGGAAGAAAGATGCTCTTAATTATAATGTTGCCATGACAAAGCGATTAGATATGTAACTTGTCTGTAGGAAGAAGGTTCTCCAAAGGTGGTGTTCCTTAAGTCTATGCCCCAGCTCTAGGAAAGGGAAAGAACAATAGAAGAAAAGCTAATCAATGTGGGAATTTTTTTTAAAAAATTGATAAAATAAAGGTTGATTAATGTGGGAAACCTTCCAAATTACATAATAACAGAGTAGCCATCATTCGAGGGTATGTTCTACTTTATACATAATATCGATGGCAAGAATAATATGATACTCATCCTTCAAGGGATCGGTCTATTTCTTTTGATTTTTCTTTGATTTTGATTTGTATACTTTTACTTTTTTTATTCTACTTTTTTTTGCATTTTTTATGCACAATTGTCCTTCGAGGGATTAGTCTATTTTTTTTATAGCTTTGATTTTTCCTTTTACATACTTGAATTTTAGCTTTACATGGGGGAGAGCTGGGAATAGTGAAGTAGACCACTTAGGAGGGATACTGAATGTACAAGATACACCCCTGGACCCTTTGCATTCTGCAATAGGAGAATGGGAAGGTGATGAATGTAATGGTTATGAGGTCACATCAAAGTAGTGAAGGTGGACCCACATATTTCAGATCATTACAATGACAAATGGAAGGGGTTAAGGATAGCAGAATGATCGAAGGATATAACTAATTGTTATTTTATAGATATGCTAATAGTAGACTTGTCGCAAGTGCAATGCATTGAGAGGTTCCATCTCTAGTTTACCACCACCATGAGAGGGAAGATAGTGAAGTTGCAATAAGATGAGATGATATTCAAGAAGGAAATAAAACTATGTCCTGAAGGAAGCAAAAATATGACCACGACGGTGGATTTTGATGAAAATAAATGGTGCCCCAAGAGAGACACAAAAATGGCCACAATGGTGGACTTCGGTAAAAGGGTCCCTCAATGGAGGGAAAAAAATGGCCTTAAAAGAGGACTTTGATGAAAAATATGCTGCCCAAAAAGATGTATAAAACATCAAAGGAAAAACACGGACTCAAAGGAGGACTTAATGAAATAGACGGTGCCACAATCTTCGAGAAAAAAGTCCCTCAATGGAGAGACAAACATGACCTCAAAAGAGGACTTCGATGAAAAATATGGTGCCCCAAAAGGGGCATAAACATGGCCAAAATGATGGACTTAGAATGAGATGAGGATTTGGACATAAATAGTTTAGATTGGATGAATTTGGAGGAGGTAGACGAAATAATGTTAAGGAGCAAAGTATCCTAGTGATAAGGGATTTGTATGGATGATGTGCTCAAGGGAGAGGGAGGGTTTTTCCCCTAATGAGTTTAATGTGAAGGATTTCAAGGATGTCAAAATATTTTAGATGAGATTTTTTTAGATTTGGATGGGGTAAATGGTTGGATACCACAAGTGTGTTTAGCCAGATATGCGGTATTGATGGATAATGGAGGACCTTCCTTAGGAGTAATGTCATGTGTAAGAGGGATGTTAAGGGATGATAGGGTTGGAGGAGGAATCATGGGAGACCTGACAGATGGGATATGAATTGGATTCAATGTAGATGGAGAAGGAAAATTCCCCTGAATGAGGAAATCATCTTTCTCAATAATTTTGTGGACTATTGTTTGAAAGGAGCAAATGTTCAATGCCATGGCCTAGGGTATGATGATAAACACAACTAAAATTAGGATTGAACCATGATGGATTTGGACCATAGGGATTGAAGGCTTTAATGGGAGGAAGTGTGATGGAAGATATTTGAGTTAAATGTCGAAGTATATTCGCATAAGACCCCATTGAAGTTTCATGGGGAAGGCAACTCTTGTGGGTTTTAATAGGATATCTTTAGCTTGGAGTTAGGAGAAAAATTGGATGTAGATAAGATGGGTAAATTATGTGTTTTGGAAGAAAAATAAAAATGTAGTCAAAGGATTGTATTGTTGGATTTGGATTTAGGTGAGGATGTACATTGGATAGGTAGAGTATACGTTTTAGACAACAAATTGAATTAGACTGGAGGATTGGATTTTTTGGCTATAGATTTATCTTTGTGAGATGTTGTAGACATAGTGACTAATCCTAAAATAGATTTTGTGGCATTGGATTTTTGGGAAGAGGGAAAATCTGAATGTTTTTGAGGGTGCGTAGGGGATTGTCGAGGATGTTTACCACGTGTAGACACCAAATTTGTGTCTTACGACCCCTTGTGACCCACATCCCATTTCGCAACCTAACCTCATTACCTAAACCTTACACAATTATTTATTAATTACCTTACAATTGATAAATCCACATCACCTCACCCGCCACCTCACTTTGCCACCTCATCATGACCTAGCCCTAATCCTAAACTAACCTAATTAAAACCCAAAACTTGGTCTACACCTCACACCCATGACTAAGGACCTCCTTTCTCGCACCCTAAAGCCGACCTTCTAGTCACTTGACCAAGCCCGCAACTAATCTCTCAGGAGAAAAAGCAGGGGAAGGGTGGACTGTTGTACTAAAAATAGCCTACTTTTTCCTTACCGATGTCGGTTCTTACTCGACCGCCGTCAGTTACGCAACCGCCATCAGTTCCCTGGTAAATGGGATCCACAAACCAAAAACAACGGATCGAGAATTTCATTTTTTGGATTAGTCGAAAAGGATTCTATGAATCAAGAAAGAGCATTGCGAGCGATCGAGAACAAAGTCCTGATCTTTACTTGACCGAGCAGAGATGAGTGGAAAATACCAGAAGTGTTTAGCAAGCAAGGGAGATCAAGCCCAGGACTGCATCTGGATTCCAGAGCCCTGTGATACTCAGCTGATTAAGTCTACATGTGTGCCATGACCATCCTACCTCAGTTCTGCCTTTGCCATCAGAGCTCTTGGACTTGCTTCTCCGCGAATAATCAGTAAGCTACCTCTTAACATGTACTCGTTTAATAACATTTCTTCGACTTTACCCAATCTTAAGTCCTCACAAATCCCTTCTTAGATCCACTACCCAACGTGTCATTGCATCTAACTTATCATTCATCTAGATCTCATCACCCTATTTCCTAATATTATCCTATATACAGCCCTACAAATAACATAACTACCAAATAACACCACCACCCCACAAAACAACTAATCCTTCAGATCCTAGACTCTACCGATATCGGTCATCAGTAACCGCCATCGGTTATCAGTAACCGCCATCGGTTCCTACTGACTCATAACCAGGATAACCAGCCTTTCCCCTACCCAGTTCAACGAAAGCAATTTAATTGATAGCTTATAGTTTTTTGCAGTTAATTCATATTAGCAAGGGTTAACTGACCACCTTCGAAAGGAAGTTTTATATTTCAGAGGAACTGACCAAGGCTTCAAAAGGAAGTTTTACATTTCCTGGGGCCCAAGGCAGTTCCCTCATTTATTGTCTAATTAAAATCTTGTGGTCCTTGTGTTCTTATTTGCAGGTAGTCCTTCCAAGACAAAAAAGGAGTTCTTCGCAGTCAGCCTGATCTTTCTCTACGGTACACGCACACCATCTCGACATTCAACAGGTATTCCTCCTAACCCTAACCCTTATCTGTTTCTAAAAGGAACGAAACATTCCGAGTGAAACATTTTGGCACGCCCGGTGGGATTTGTGGTGAACATTTTAGTGGCCTTGCCGTGGCTAAACGAATCCTTCGCCTTGGTTATTATTGGCCTACTCTCAATAACGACTGCTACGAATATGTTAAGCGTTGTGTTATGTGTCAGCAACATGCCAACCTTCAACATACTCCTAGCCACCCGCTCCAGGTCGCTCGACATCTTTGGCACTTCTCACAATGGGGGTTTAGACCTTATAGGTGAGATTCACCCGATCCTCTTTCACAACGTCACCGATGGATAATCACAGCGACCAAATATTACACAAAATGGGTGGAGGCTATTCCACTCATTTCAATCTAAAAAAGAAAAAATTGTCGAGTTCATTAACCATCACATTATCTGTCGTTTTGGTATTCCTCATCGCCTGATAACAGATAATGGAAAATCTTTTTAAAACAAGTTGTTGCAAGACCTTTGTGACAACTTTGGTATCAAACTTAGCTTCTCATCGCCCTACTATCCACAAGCCAATGGGCAAGCCGAGTCCTCTAATAAAAACACTAACCAAAATCCTCATGAAAGTTGTCAATGAACCCGGCAAGAAATTGGCACGATCACATTCCCTTTGCCCTTTGGGGCTTATCGTACTAGCATTCGTACCTCTATTAATGCCACGCCTTTTTCTTTGGTATACGATACCGAGGCTGTTTTTCCTCTCGAAATACAAATACCCTCCCTTAGAATATCTCTTTAGGATATTCTCACCAACGATGATTTCCGTCAAGAGCGGTTTAGCCCAATTGGAGGCTTCTTGACGAACGTCGTCTTACAGCTCTTGATCACCTTCAAATCTATCAAAAACGCATTAAACCGTGCTTTATGATAAGCGACTTCATGAGCGTACCTTTAAGGTTTGGTGATCTTGTCCTCAAAGAGAATCAACATGTAACCAAACTAGAAAAGAGGGAAAACGTGGAAAATTTGCTCCCAATTGGATTGGGCCTTATATAATCACTCACACCTATGGATCTGGTACTTATCGTTTAGCTTCACTTAATGGTAGACCTGAGCCTGAACCCCCTTAATGCCTTGCATCTTCGACCATTCTACTATTGAAATTAGTGTTATATCACTTCTTATCTACCTGCCGCTCATCCCTTGAGCTCACATACCACTACATGCACTTCGTTTCCTACACCACATAATAAACAATCAAGCTCACATAGTTTGATTCTCACCTCACCTAAACGATGCCTTCCCCCTTTTTTAGTCTAGTCCATGACTTCAAAGTATTTAAAATAAGCCATATTCTTATGGGATTTTCTTGAGTCAAACTTCCTACCAAACTAGATAATTCACGCCAAAAGAACATCTAGCTATCTAAGTTATATATAGACTGTTCCCTCGAAGGACAGCTATATGCCAAATTATTGCTGCTATTATATATAGACTGCTCCCCCGAAGGACAGCTATGCATTACAATTATATCTGCTACTATAACTAGACTGCTCCCTCGAAGGATAGCTATACATAGGTCAGCCTTTATCAGAAGCTTCTCGCATTGATCAGCTTCGTGAAGACCTCAAGAATAGCACAATCAATATTCCTTGTAGGACTTCCCGCATCGATCAGTATATATTCAATAAAATAAAAGCCTCATTCAAAAGGACTTTTTGAGTCATGGACTTGTCTATTTAGGGTAGGTTCTCTTTCGTTAGAACACTCACTTTGTAATAATTTCTCTGCACCTCAGCTATACCATCCACCTCACCTCACCATTTGTTTCAACTCAAGGGACGTAATGTATGCTCGATATATTGTGATCACACAACTCTTTTCACCTATGGACTTCTCGTCTATGCACGGTACCTAGGGCTTCAAGCTCATTCTATGTTTTGTGGTTTGTTTAGCTCTTTTCACCTACTAAGCACTCTTTCCGCTTTTCCTCGCATCTAGGATTGTGTGTTGATCTTAATCAGGACATGGTTCCCTTCTACTTGGGTAGGCTAACTTTCGCTTCCCTTATACCTTTTACAACATCACCAATTCATTACCGACACCAACAACCTTACCTTACCAATATTAATATCAATATTCTTACCAACCAACCAATTGCCTAAACCGTACCAAATTTCCTGAATTCGCCTCTCCCTGATCCTAAGGGAGAACTACATCAGTCTGAGGCCCCTCCTTGCTTTGTGCAAAGGGCTATGTAGGCAGCACTTCGGAGACATGGGGTCTCCCAAGGTTAGCTCGACCATCCCCTACCATAACCTATCATGTGTGGTAAATATAAATATTTTTGTGTATTTCTATTTTATCACATTCCTCTTTATCCTTAAAAAAAAAAAAAAAAAAAAAAAACACCAAAAATCACAACGCAAACATTCTTATTATTATAACTCAAATCAACATACATATCTCATTTTATTTAGATGTTAAACAAATACATCTTCTCTATCATCGACATGCAGGTCGGTACGCTTATTTATTCTTATACCTTGCTAACATTTATTTAGACCCTCACACCTCATCCCGAACTAGGTGATGATCGTGATCGTCGACCCCTCTCGCCAGGCCTCTCTGTCCTCAATGGTACCACGGCTATTGGTACTGCCCACTGATCTACCAATCTCTCCTGTAACATATGAATACACCCTCTCGCATGGAGGAATCCAGCCTCTAGTCTCTCCGCCTGTGACTCCGTAACCACTAACAATCCTCTTGTCTCATTCACCTGCGTTTGGAGCTGCTGAACCAAACGCTGCAGACGATCCCTCTCTGCTATAATCACAGCTATGTCAGGGCGATCGTGTACACCTCGCAGCTCTGCTACCCACCATAACATATAGGCCTCTGTCATTATGGCATCCATTACACTGCGATCGGCTGCTATCTCCTCGGGCCCTTCTGGAGGTGTTGGCCGGGGAGGTGAGAATGCTGCCTCGGCGTCAATCCTCATATATGGTCTATAAGCTTGGGGTATATCCTGCACAAATCCAAATTGTCGCCGCACGCGATCTATAGGAATCCTCTCATATTCACCTGGCCTGTGCCCCGCGATCCACCTCAATCGCTCTACACCTCTCAACTCCTCAGCTATGTTCTCGGTTACCATATAGTTCCCGTAAGGCCTCCAACAGATATCCGCAACCGTCACCCTCTCCCATACCTGCCTATAATACTCGATGTCACCCGTCACGACCTGAGATCTTACCTCTTGTTCTGTCTGGACCCAGCGTCTGAATCCCAACCTCTGTACTCCAGTCTCTCCTGCCTGGATGGATCGGCCTATTGGTCGCACACAAACAATGTGCTCATAGGCCCAACAGTGTAATAAGTATGAACAATCCAATGTCATTCTGTGATTTCGCCTATAAGCCCATAAACCCCTGTATAGCTCCGCCAAATATGCAGGTGCCCATGCAAAAGTCAGGTTCCTTTCTATCATCTCCCAGATAACACACATCAATGCCTTTGGAAATCTTCCCCCTTCTACCCTCGGTAATGCATAATACCCTACCGCTATCATTAATATCACTGCTAACCTTGTCTCCTCAGGGTGTGCTGTATATATTACCCCATACGTAAATGATAAGCCTCGCTGTGTCAAATCTCGTGCGTATGGACCAAATACTGTTGTTATCGCTCCCCGTGCCGCACTAGGTAGTGCCTGATATACTGGTTCTCCTGTAATAGGGAGTCTCAAAATACGGAACACATCTTCCAATGTTACTGTCATCTCCCCTATTGGCAGATAGAAGGTATTTGTCTCAGGATTCCATCTCTCAATCAACACCTGTAACATAGCATGGTTACGTGCAATTCGTGAATAATAGCGGATTCCACTTAACCCCAAACGATTTATCAATGTCCATTCAGCTGGCGTTACATCCGATCAGATTCATGACAACAGCGCTGGTACACTATCATTCATCCTCAACCCTGCCTCTGCCTGCATACATCCAAATAACAAACAACCATTCAATTCCTCAAATCCCCCCGGGTTTTTTCTCAAATTCTGGAAATTCACGACCGATGCCAGTCGCTTAGTGACCAGCATCGGTCACCCGACGCGGCTACCCCTTTCTTCTTTTTCCCTATTTCTATCTCTCTACCTACCTATCCGGCCCGACCCATTTGGCCCAACCCAAGGCCTCAACCTACCTATTTGGCCCGACCCAAGGCCTCACCCTAACCATTTGGCCCGACCCAAGGCCTCACTCTACCCTTATGGCCTGACCCAAGGCCACAACCCAACAAACTTGGCCCGACCCAAGGCCGTATCACTTCAATACCATACCCACAATCAACGTTTTATTTTATCCATCCATCATGTACCTTTTGTACAATCGAGCTCACCTGTTCAAGTTTTAGCATGATTAGGGTCCTTGACTTGATCTGTCGACCAACTTTTCCTAGACCTAGACCGTGACGTTTACCTCAACCAAACCAACCATTTGGTACTGCCGAACATGCCTAAATGTTCCTGTACCTTACCTGTTATATACCCTGGAGCTACTTCCTATGCCTTGGATACCGGGATTATATCACCCTTGTTTGGATAAACTATTGACCTTTACCTATACATTGTTGGTTTGCTCGTCAAATCATGTACCCTAGTCGTACTATTGCATTTCAACATGCGTCTGCTTCCTTGGACCTACCCCACACCTTACCATCCTTACCAACATTCACCCTCATCAAATACCTATTCCCCTTATCAACCCTATTCCGGATTTCCCGTTCACTCAATCTGTGATCGATTTGAGGGGGATTACCTATATCCTTAACATGAGAAACCACTTCATATTATTGTCCGTGCAGCTTTACAAAACAAGCTACACGACAATAAGGGGCTAATGTAGACACCAAATTTGTGTCTTACGACCCCTTGTGACCCGCATGTCATCTCGCAACTTAACCTCATCACCTAAACCTTACACAATTATTTATTAATTACCTTGTAATTGATAAATCCACCATCACCTTACCTGCCACCTCATTTTGCCACCTCATCATGACCTAGCCCTAACCCTAAACTAACTTAACTTTAAGACCTATGACTTGGTCTAGACTCACATCCATAACTAATGCCTCCTTACTCACACCCAAAACCGACCTTCTAGCCACTTGACCAAGCCCGCAACTGATCTCTCGGGAGAAAAGCAGGGAAGGTGGGCTATTTTACTAAAAATAGCCTACTTTTTCCTTACTGATGCCGGTTCCTACTCGACCGCCGTCGGTTACGCAACCGCCATCGGTTCCCTATAAATGGGCTCCCCAAACCAAAACAACGGATCAGAATTTCATTTTGGGATCAGTCGAAGGATTTCTGGATCAACAGAGAGCATTGGGAGCGAGAAACAGAGTCCATATCTTCACTTGACCGAGCAGAGAGGAGTGGAAATACCAGAAGTGTTTACAGCAAAGGAGATCAGCTTGCATCCTGGTCAAAACCAGTAAGTCACATCTTGCATATCCTCTGTTATAACATTTCTTATGCTTCTTGAATCTCAGTCCTCCTAAATCCGTTTCTGAATCCACTACCCAACGTGCCATTGCATCTAACTGTCATTCCTTTACCCCTCATCATCTCATTTCCTAATATCATCCATAAACCAGCCTTACAAACACCATAGCTACCAAGAAGATCCTAGAACCCACCGGTATCGGTTATCAGTAACCACAATCGGTTATCAGTAACCGGCATCGGTTATCAATAACCGGCATCGGTTCCTCTGATCAAAACCAGAAAACCAACCTTTCCCCTACCCAGTTCAACGAAACAACTTAATTGATATCTACCAAACCATCATCACCCACTTTGCCATCATCACCCACAGAATCGATAGACCCTGAATCTATCCCTCCTAACTTTTTTTTTTCATAAATGCTATCTTCATAGGTCCTCTCACTTATCAACGCGATAATGAGGACCCATCTTCTCTTCCCCTTTTGTATCCAGACATGATCGAAGAGGATTCGCCTTTGATTAATGTTGTTGAGTGCCAGGATGACGACTCCATCCTCACTTACCTTGGCGTGGATGATTCTTATATTCAACGAGCCTTACCATCTGAAACCCAAACCATGTTGAACGAATCTACTATAGAAATCAACATCCACACGGAGGAGGATCCTCACATAGTGAAGATCGGACAATCCCTTAACACATCAGAACAAGCCGCCTTTACTACCTTTCTCCGTACCCGCAACCAAGCTTTCGCTTGGTCCTACACTGACATGCCAGGAATTGATCCTACCATTGCCATCCATAACATCACCCTAAACCCGATTCCAAACCAATCAAACAAGAACTGAGAAAAATGCATCCACGCATTGCCCTCTTGGTCAAAGAAGAGATTCAATGACTTCTTTCTGTTTCCTTCATCTTGCCTATTGACTATCCTCAATGGATTTCTAACATCGTACCTGTCACTAAAGCGACGGGGGGACTTCGGATATGCACGGATTTCCGGGATCTTAACCTCGCTTGCCCTAAGGATGACTTCCCCCTCCCAAGTATTGATCAACTTGTTGATCTCACTGCGGGCCATGAAATGCTTTCTCTCATGGATGGCTTTTCAGGATACAATCAAATTTTGGTCGCACCCTGCCGATCAACATAAAACTGCTTTCATAACTCCTTGGGGAACCTTCTGTTACCGTGTAATGCCATTTGGCCTTAAGAATGCTGGTGCAACCTATCAGCGGGCTATGACCTACATTTTTCATGACAGTATGCACACTATCCTTGAAGATTACGTCGACGATCTTCTTGGCAAGTCTAAACATCGTAGTGAACATCTCGATGTTTTAACCATTATTTTCGATCGCCTCTTGCAATATTCTGTCCGTCTTCAACCAAAGAAATGTGTCTTTGGTGTCCTTTCGGGGAAACTTCTTGGTTTTATCGTCTCTTTGCGTGGCATTGAGGTCGATCCATCTAAAGTAAAAGCTATCCTAGAAATGCCTCCACCTAAAAACCTTAAACAATTGCGTAGTTTGCAGGGTAAACTTCAATCCATCCGGCGTTTCATCTCCCAACTCTCGGATCGATGTCACCCTTTTCATCACCTTCTTAAAAAGGACGTTGCCTTTCAATGGAGTGAGGAGTGTCACCAAGCCTTCGAAGCTCTCAAAACTTATCTCTTGCAGCCACCCGTGCTTATCCCACCCCAGGACGACCGCCCTTTCTACCTTTATCTTTCCGCCACTGACCATGCTATAGGAGCTATGCTTGCACATCGGGACTCGGCACGTCGAGAACAGGCCGTTTATTATATAAGTCGTACCCTCGTGGATTACGAGACTAGGTATACACATGTAGAAAAATTGTGCCTAGCCCTATCATTCGTAGCTACCAAACTCCGACATTACCTCCTGAATCACAAAACTTTTGTCATCACCAACACGGACCCCATTCATTATATGTACGCCAAACCACATCTAAACCAACGCATCGCTCGATGGCTCATGCTCCTCGCCGACCTCGACCTTGAGTTTATACAACAGAAGTCAATCAAAGGACAAACTCTTGCAGACCAACTTGCGGAGGCCCCTTTACCTGGGGAACAATTTACCAATTTTACATTCCCCGACGAACTCATCGCCACTCTTTCACTCGGGGAAGAGTCGTATCAAATGACCCTCTTCTTCGATGGATCTAAATGCCAGCGCGGCGGAGGAGCCGGCGTTGTTCTCATCCCTCTTGATGCTGAACCTATGCCTCTTTCATTCCAGCTTGATTTCCCTTGCACTAATAATACAGCGGAATACGAGGCCCTTGTTCTGGGTCTCCAAGTTGCGATACACTTAGGTATCAAATCTATCAATATCTTTGGTGACTCTCAATTGGTAGTCAATCAAGTTATGGGCATCTACCAATGTAAAAATGAGGAACTTCAGAAGTACAAATACTACGTGGATTCACTTCTAGCCTTATTTACTCACTATTCTATCCAAACCATTCCCCGCTCCACTAACAAATTTGCGGATACTATGGCTTGCTTAGCCTCACAAATTCCAGCTTCATCAACTGACTCTGAATTATTCGTCGTGGTCCAACAACTTTTTGCCCCATCCTATTCAGCCCCGGTTGTTTGTACGATAAATACTGTGTCTGCTAACTCGTAGGATACCTGGTACCACCAATTCCATGACTACCTTACAACCTCTGTTCTCCCTTCTAACCTTACTAGTACTGGTAAACGTGCTTTTCTTAAAAGTGTTTCTCGTTATGTTGTCATGGGGGGACTCCTCTATAAATGTGGCTTTGATGGCATCCTCCTTCGCTGTCTAACCGGCGCGGAGGTCACCTATACCATCCAACAAGTCCATGATGGGATTTGTGGTGGACATTTTAGTGGCCTTGCCGTGGCTAAACGAATCCTTCGCCTAGGTTATTATTGGCCTACTCTCAATAACGACTGCTATGAATATGTTAAGCGTTGTGTTATGTGTCAACAACATGCCAACCTTCAACATACTCCTAGCCATCCGCTGCAGGTCGCACGAGATCTTTGGCCTTTCTCACAATGGGGTTTAGACCTTATTGGTGAGATTCACCCGACCTCTTCACAACGTCACCGTTGGATAATCACAGCAACCGAATATTACACAAAATGGGTGGAGGCCATTCCACTCATTTCAATCAAAAAAGAAAAAATTGTCGAATTCATTAACCATCACATTATCTGTCGTTTTGGTATTCCTCATCGCCTAATAACAGATAATGGTAAATCTTTTAAAAACAAGTTGTTACAAGACCTTTGTGACAACTTTGGTATCAAACTTAGTTTCTCATCGCCTTACTATCCGCAGGCCAATGGTCAGGCTGAATCTTCTAATAAAACCCTAACCAAAATCCTCATGAAAGTTGTCAATGAATCCGGAAGAAATTGGCACGATCACATTCCCTTTGCCCTTTGGGCTTATCGTACTAGCATTCGTACCTCTACTAATGCTACACCTTTTTCTTTGGTATATGGTACCGAGGCCGTCTTGCCTCTCGAAATACAAATACCCTCCCTCAGAATATCCCTTCAGGATATTCTCACCAACGATGATTTCCGCCAAGAACGGTTAGCCCAATTGGAGCTTCTTGACGAACGTCGTCTTACAGCTCTTGATCACCTCCAAATCTATCAAAAACGCATCAAGCGTGCTTATGATAAGCGACTTCATGAGCGTACCTTTAAGGTTGGTGATCTTGTCCTCAAAGAGAATCAACATGTCACCAAACTAGAAAAGAGCAAACGTGGAAAATTTGCTCCCAATTGGATTGGGCCTTATATAATCACTCACACCTATGGATCAGGCACTTATCGTTTAGCTTCGCTTAATGGTAAACCTGAGCCTGAACCCCTTAATGCCTTGCATCTTCGACCATTCTACTGTTGAATCTAGTGTTATATCACTTCTTATCTACCTACTGCTCGTCCCTTGAGCTCATTTACCGCTACATACACTTTGTTTTCTATATCTCAAAATAAAATCAAAATCACTTCTCACCTCCCCTTGATGATGCCTTCCCCTTTTTAGTCTAGTCCATGACTTCAAAGTATTAAAATAAGCCATATTCTTATGGGATTTTCTTGAGTCAAACTTCCTACTAAACTAGATGCTTCACGCCAAAAGAACATCTAGTCATCTAAATTAAATATAGACTGCTCCCTTGAAGGACAGCTATATGCCGAACTATTGCTGCTACTATAAATAGACTGCTCCCCCGAAGGACAGCTATGCACTAAAATCATATCTGCTACTATAAATAGACTGCTCCCCCGAAGGACAGCTATACATAGTCAGCCTTTATCAGAAGCTTCTCGCATTGATCAGCTATGTGAAGACCTCAAGAATAGTACAATCAATATCCCTTGTAGACTTCCCGCATCGATCAGTCTATATTCAGTCAAATAAAAGCCTCATTCAAAAGAACTTTTTGGGTCATGGACTTGTCTATTTAGGGTAGGTTCTCTTTCGTCAGAACACTCACTTTGTAACAAGTTCTCTGTACCTCAGCTATATCATCCACCTCACCTCACCATTTGTTTCAACTCAAGGGACGTAACGTACACCTGATATATTGTGATCATACAACTCTTTTCACCTATTGACTTCTCGTCTATGCACGGTACCTAGGGCTTCAAGCTCGTTCTACGTTGTGTGGTTTGTTTAGCTCTTTTCACCTACGGAGCACTCTTTCCGCTTTGCCTCGCATCTAGGATTGTGTGTTGATCTTAATCAGGACACGCTTCCCTACTACTTGGGTATGCTAACTTTTGCTTCACCTATACCTACACCAACAACATTATCCTACCAACACCAACAACATTACCCTACCAACACCATCAACATTTTTACCAACCACGACAAATTGCCTAACCACAACCAAATTGCCTAAATTCACCTCTCCCTGGTCCTAAGGGAGAACTACATCGGTCTGAGGCCCCTCCTTGCTTTGTGCAATGGGCTATGTAGGCAGCACTTCGGAGACATGGGGTCTCCCAAGGTTAGCTCGACCATCCCCTACCATAACCTATCATGTGTGGTAAATATAAATATTTTTGTGTATTTCTATTTAATCACATTCCTCTTTATCCTTTTTCAAAACACCAAAAATCACAACGCAAACATTCTTATTATTATAACTCAAATCAACATACATATCTTGTTTTATTTAGATGTTAAACCAATACATCTTCTCTATCATCGACACGCAGGTCGGTACTCTTATTTATTCTTATACCTTGCTAGCATTTATTTAGACGCTCACGCCTCATTCCGACCCAGGTGATGATCGTGATCGTCGACGCCTCTCGCCGGGCCTCTCTGTCCTCAAAGGTACCACGGCTATTGGTACCGCCCACTGATCTGCCAATCTCTCCTGTAACATATGAATACGCCCTCTCGCATGGAGGAATCCAGCCTCTAGTCTCTCCGCCCGTGACTCCGCAACCGCTAACAATCCTCTTGTCTCATTCACCTGTGTTTGGAGCTGCTGAACCAAACGCTGCAGCCGATCCCTCTCTGCTGTAATCACAGCTATGTCAGGGCGATCACGTACACCTCGCAGCTCTGCTACCCACCATAACCTATAGGCCTCTGTCATTCCGGCATCCATTACACTGCGATCGGCTGCTATCTCCTCGGGCCCTTCTGGAGGTGTTGGCCGGGGAGGTGAGAATGCTGCCTCGGCGTCGATCCTCATATATGGTCTATAAGCCTGGGGTATATCCTGCACAAATCCAAATTGTCGCCGCACGCGATCTAGAGGAATCCTCTCATACTCACCTGGCCTGTGCCCTGCGATCCACCTCAATCGCTCTACACCCCTCAACTCCTCAGCTATATTCTCTGTTACCATATAGTTCCCGTAAGGCCTCCAACAGATATCCGCAATCGTCACCCTCTCCCATACCTGCCTGTAATACTCAATGTCACCCGTCACGGCCTGGGATCTTGCCTCTTGTTCTGTCTGGACCCATCGTCTGAATCCCAACCTCTGTACTCTGGTCTCTCCTGACTGGATGGATCGGCCTATTGGTCGCACACAAACAATGTGCTCATAGGCCCAACAGTGTAATAAGTATGAGCAATCTAGTGTCGTCCTGTGATTTCGCCTGCAAGCCCATAAACCCCTGTATAACTCCGCCAAATATGCAGGTGCCCATGTAAAAGTCACGTTCCTTTCTATCATCTCCCAGATAACACACATCAATGCCTTTGGAAATCTTCCCCCTTCTGCCCTCGGTAATGCATAATACCCTACCGCTATCATTAATATCACTGCTAACCTTGTCTCCTCAGGGTGTGCTGCATACATTACCCCATACGTAAATGATAAACCTCGCTGTGTCAAATCTCGTGCGTATGGACCAAATACTGCTGTTATCGCTCCCCGTGCCGTGCTAGGTAGTGCCTGATATACTGGTTCTCCTATAATAGGGACTCAAAATTCGGAACCCATCTTCCAATGTTACTGTCATCTCCCCTACCCAGGATTCCATCTTTCCGACCCATAATGGTTACCTCGATTCGTGAATAATAGCGGATTCCACTTTGGATTTATTGTCCCGACCCAAGGCCTCTGCCCTCAACCAGGTTTTTTTTATTCTGGAAACCTATTTGGCCCGACCCAAGGCCTCAACCAACCCTACCTATGCCGGCCCGACCCAAGGCCTTAACCTATTTGGCCCGACCTATTCGGCCACCATTTGGCCCCAACCCAAGGCCCTCCCCCTAACCTATTTGGCCCGACCCAAGGCCTCACCCTACCCACCATTTGGCCCGACCCAACCCACAACCCAAATTGGCCCGACCCAAGGCCTCAACCTACCATTGGCCCGACCCAAGGCCTCATCCTACCCATTTGGCCCGACCCAAGGCCTCACCCCAACCATTTGGCCCGACCCAAGGCCTCAACCCAACTACCCTATTTGGCCCGACCCAAGGCCCTCCACCCAACAACTTGGCCCGACCCAAGGCCGTACCACTTGGCCCGAACCAGCCCTACTACTTCCACTTAATCAACAACATACACTTTTATCCACCCATCCTGTAGTTTTTTTTCAATCGAGCTCACCTGTTCGTGTTTTAGCATGATTAGGGTCCTTGACTTGATCTGTCGACCAACTTTGCCTAGACCTAGACCGTGACGTTTATCTCAACCAAACCAACCATTTGGTACTGCCGAACATGCCTAAACGTTCCTGTACCTTACCTGTTATATACCCTGGAGCTACTTCCTATGCCTTGGATACCAGGATTATATCACCCTTGTTTGGATAAACTATCGACCTTTGCCTATACATTGCTGGTTTGCTCGTCAAATCATGTACCCTAGTCGTACTATTGCATTTCAACATGCGTCTGCTTCCTTGGACCTACCCCACCACCTTACCATCCTCTCTACAACATGTACCCTTTATCAACCCTATCCCTGATTTCCCGTTCACTCAATCTGTGATAGATTTGAGGGGGATTACCTATATCCTTAACATGAGAAACCACTTCATATTATTGTCCGCGCAGCTTTACAGAACAAGCTACACGACAATAAGGGGCTAATGTAGACACCAAATTCGTGTCTTACGACCCCTTGTGACCCGCATCCTCCATTTCGCAACCTAACCTCATTACCTAAACCTTACACAATTATTTATTAATTACCTTGTAATTGATAAATCCACATCACCTTACCTGCCACCTCATTTTGCCACCTCATCATGACCTAGCCCTAACCCTAAACTAACCTAATTAAGACCTAAAAATTGGTCTACACCTACACCCATAACTAATGACCCCTTTCTCGCACCCAAAACCGACCTTCTAGTCACTTGACCAAGCCCGCAACTGATCTCTCGGGAGAAAAGCAGGGAAGGTGGGCTATTTTACTAAAAATAGCCTACTTTTTCCTTACCGATGCCGGTTCCTACTCGACCGCCGTCGGTTACGCAACCGCCATCGGTTCCCTGTAAATGGGCTCCCCAAACCAAAACAACGGATGAAATTTCATTTTGGGATCAGAGGAAAGGATTTTTGAATCAACAGAGATCATTGGGAGCGAGGAACAGAGTCCAGATCTTCACTTGACCGAGCAGAGACGAGTGGAAGATACCAGAAGTGTTTACAGCAAAGGAGATCACCTTGCATCTTTGTCAAAACCAGTAAGTCACATCTTGCATGTCCTCTGTTATAACATTTCTTATGCTTTTGAATCACAGTCCTCCTAAATCCGTCTCTGAATCCACTACCCAACGTGCCATTGCATCTAACTGTCATTCTTTTACCTCTCATCATCTCCTTTCCTAATATCATCCATAAACCAGCCTTACAAACACCATAGCTACCAAGAAGATCCTAGAACCCACCGGTATCGGTTATCAGTAACCGACATCGGTTATCAGTAACCGGCATCGGTTCCTCTGATCAAAACCAGAAAACCAGCCTTTCCCCTACCCAGTTCAACGAAACAACTTAATTGATATTTTACAGTCTTTTGTGTTAATTCATATTAGCAGGGAAACTAACCACCTTCGAAAGGAAGTTTTATATTTCCTGGGCCCAAGGCAGTTTCCTCATTTATTGTCTAATCAAAATCTTGTGGTCTTGTGTTCTTATTTGCAGGTAGTCCTTCCAAGACAAAAAGGAGTTCTTCGCAGTCAGCCTGATCTTTCTCTACGGTACGCGCACACCATCTCGACATTCTACAGGTATTCCTCCTAGTCCCTAACCTTATCTGTTTCTAAAAGGAACGAAACATGTGTTCATATGATGCGATTAATGATATCTATGTTAGATGTGGATTATTTCGGTTTTTACATGGAAAAATTTAATTTTGAAGAATGCAAACCATACTTATTTGATTTATATGGATGTGTTGGTGCAGTAGATGTTTCAAAGGGTATCTTTGATAAGGTTGCACATCGAGAATATTTTTTCGTCATGATAGAAGAATTAGGTAAAGAAAATTGGGATAAAACTTGTGATGTGGCCATGGATGATGATATAGGTAACAATTTCAAGGTAGGGATAGGTGTATTTTTTGGTATGATAGATATATGGGTAGGTGGGATAGATAGGGATGTAGGCATATTCGAAAGATTTGGAGATGTGGGTGATGTGATAACCAATGGAGTAGACCTTATGGGTAATGCAGCAAATGCAAGAGCATTTTCAAGTGTAAAAGTAGATGGGACTGGTTTTTTCATAAATGTTTTGAGGGGTAAGAATGATATGTTGGATTTGGGGTTGATGTCGAAGGTGGGTTTTTAAAGGTGCATGTAGTAGAACTGATTTTAGTTGGGATGGTTGTGAGTAATGTAGGTGTAGTGTAGTTTTGATGCAAATTTGAGTGAATGAATAGATGTAAGAGTTGTAGGAATATGTGTGGATATCATTGGGGCTGAAATAGTTGCTAAGGATGAATGGAATGTGATAGATTTGGGTGTGATCAAAGTGGAGGAAGTGGATGGTATAGTCAAATTGGATGTGGATGTGATAACGATAGGAGGTGTAGGTTCAGGATCGATAGTGAAATTCAATATAGGTGTGTTAGGTTATGAATAAGGAATTAGAATAATGTCCACTGTAGGAACATGTGGAGTAGGTGACAAGATAAGATCTTGACTGACAGTGTCAATCGTATAAGCATTTGATAGTTGGGATGTAAAGGGTGTGGCTTGATTTGTTAGTGGTTGATTAGTTTACGTAGTGGAGCTATCGATTTGGATATCCCATTGATTTAAGATTTGTTGGACATGATCTTTTAAGGAATGAAATTTCTCAATGTCTTTCCCTTTGACTTGATTATATTTACAATAGTGGGCTTCATGATACCAAATAGGCTTGGGTTGTGAGTTGTCCATGGGTCGTATCGGAGTAAGTTGGATGGAGTTTACAGTCATCAATTTATCAAATACAGAACTGTATGATTCTCCTAAGGGAGTGTAGTTGGTTGTTGATTGAGGGGATCATTGTTGAGACCATGTGATTGATGTAGATGCTAGAAAGGGTTTAATGACCACAGTGTTGGTCACACCCTTAAAGTTTTCATTATGTGTGAATGGTTTGGTAGATTCAAATTTAGGTTTGGCCGATCTAAGTTTGAGATGACCCTACTCAATGGAACGGGTTTCATATTTTTGAGCCATTATGAAAGCTTCCTCAAAGGTTTGGAATGATTGGATTTGGAAAGTAGATGATATATGTTTTTCACATGAATGCGAGAATAATTCGATGGGTTCGGTTTGCGGGAGAGTGAAGGACAATTGGTTTTTAACACCATGTCATCATGCGATGAATTTGGCGATGAGTTCATCTTCAAACTGTCAGATAGTGTATAGGACAGCAATAGTATTTTTGCATGTGATATTAATAGAAAAGTGTTCTAAGAACAACTGTGTAAGTTGAGTGAAAGATAATATGGAATGTCGCGGGATAATCTTATACCAATCCAACTCAGGACAGGTCAAAGACATGGCGAAAGTGTGAAGAAGTAGATCGTGATGATGTGCAATAACACAACACACATTTTTAAATGCGAGGAGATGTTATTGGGAATATTCCTTGTTGTTGAACTTAGTAAACATCGGAAGTTTCCAATGAGGAGGGTAGGGTTTGATTGGAACCGATGGATGAATGGGTTCATTATAGATGTGCTCATAGGATAAGGTGTTCATAGGTACCAAGGTAATGGTTTCTAAACTAGCCAACCGATTCATTAAGGTGTGACTAGGATCATGTGACGCGATGTTAAGTTGAGATTGAATTGGTTGTGTGGTTTGAAAAGTAATTTGATAAGGAGAAGGGTATGTTTGTGGATGTGTGGGTGTTTGGTGAATTATTTGATAAGGATTAACATGTGTCATGGGTTGAGATTGTTGCATAGGATGATGTTGAATAACAGGGACATGATGTGTTCGTTGAAGTTGGGTAGGTTGTTTTGGTAAATGATAAATGGGGATATGGGTGTTAAGAGGTTGCGACGATTGGAGCATACAATGGGTAGAAATGTAAGTGTGAAGAGATTGAAATGGTTGGGTAGGCCTATTAATAACAAATCAAATGGAATTGTCAAAATGGGATGTGGGTGGAATGTGATCCACCAATTTAGGAGATTGGGAGGATTGGGGGATTGTAGGGGATTTTTGAAGTAAGAAGTCATATATGTAGTCAGGAGGAGGCCTGAGTGTATATAGAGGAGTGGGAGATGGTGGTGTGGTTATTTTATGAATATTAGATTGATAAGGGATATGAGGGTTAGTTTTAAGACAAGGATAATCGTGCATGACATGGTTCTCAACAAGTGAGGTCATGGCGACTGGAGGTTGAGTAACTGAAGAAATGGTTTTGAGTTTAGAATCTTGTTGGGAAAGGTTGTTAGAGGAAGTAAATTTATTGGGTGGAGAACATTGTTGTTTTGTCTCGATTTGAGAGAGAGAAGCAATAGGTGTGAAATAGAGAAACATATGTTTATGTATTTTGTTGATAAACAAATCAAGCAATATAGTTTTTATCATCATGATTAATTACAAGATGTGGAAATAAAATTAAGATGGATAATGAAGGTGCTTAAAGAAGTCTAAGGTTAGTTTTAGGTAGTTTTGTCTAGGGAAATGTCTGAGACGGTTTCCTGTTGGGTGTTGAAGTCCCAATCAGTGTACTAGGTGAGAGGAATGTTTCTGATGTGTTAATTTTGTTCGTGTAGTCTCAGGAAGTGTGTGATAAGTGAAATGCAGAAGGTCAAAACCCTTATTTAAGTTATGTGAGTAAGCATGATGCACAAGGTTCGTTTTATACCAAATTTGAAATGTGAATTTCGATGCAGACAATCACTCAGAAAAGGGAAAGTTCAATGCAAAAAAGAGAAATTAGAGAAAAACCTGGAGAACACTTTTCCTTGTTATTTGGTTGCACATTTTAGAGGTATTAATCATGTACCTGGAATTTCCAGTGACCTTAAAATGGAACCATTTATAATTGTAGATGAGGTTGGTGAAAGTGGTGTGTTTTATGTTTTGCAAATGATCTTTGACGGTGTTATTTTTTGGTTGCAAATTTGTAGACGTTACCGTGTAAAAAGAAGATAACTATCATTAGTTGATGTGATTAAAATGATATAATTGTCATAAAAAAAATTTTCTTACAAAATTACCTCCGTGGGAAATGAAATATAAAAAATAAAAATAATTAATGTAATGGATTAATAAAAAATTATAATGGAACATTCCTAATCAATTAGAGTAATTGCGAAAATATATCGAGCTTAGACTAACTATAAACTATGAAATAGATGTATGAGACAAACTTATTAATTCATAAAGGCATATAATACAAACTATTAAGGATGAGGTGATATGAAGTTATTAAATGAACTATGTTTTAATAGGAAAACCTATAAACTAACAAAAATATTAATGTATGCATTTGGATTATTATAAATAGAAATAACTATAAAAATGAATGATAAAATGATCGACTGTTGATTTTAGGAGGACAAGACAAAAAGTGAGTGGGGGAAAGGTGGACTAATATGTTGAAAATGAAGACTTTGGGGAATACAAATGCGATGGGTATTGAAATTATAATTTTTTTACTTAAGACTATACCTATACACAAAATAATTGGTATTTTGTTGCTAGTTCCGAGCTGAGGTTTGAGGAGCAGTTAGCAATGTTGGAGGTTGTTGATTCGGTTTGAGAATTCTCAACACATACGAAGAATAAAGACAATCTTCTTTTACTTGATGATATATATTATCAGCTCCGTGGTTTTGATATGTGCATTGAAAAAATGAGGTGATTAGAATTGATCCTCAATTTGCTGAGTTTTTTGGGAATATGGCCAATGCATGGAAGGAGAAAGGAAACATTGATCTAGCTATTCAATTTTATTTGATTTCTATAGAGCTATGACCAAGTTTCTGTGATGCACGGTTCAATCTGGAAAGTGCATATATGCTTGAAGGGAGATTAAGTGAAGTTACAGAATGTTTTCGTCAAGCTCTGCGTCTCAATCCTCATCTTGTTAATGCACACAACATCCTTGGAAATCAGTTGAAGGCACAAGGATTAACTCAACATGTATACCTATTTTATACGAAACATCTGTGCATACAACCAACGTTTTTGATTACATGGTCCAACTTGGCTGGCCTATTTATGTAAGGAAAAGATTACACCAAAGCCCTTTCATATTATAAGGACTCAATAAAACTTAAACTAATTTTGTTGATGCTCATTTGAATAAGGGGAATGTACTTAAGGTGATGGGAAGGGTCTGTGGCTTGACCGAGCCACATCCAGACCAGGGAGAGTGTAATGGCTTAGGGTATGGGGGTGTTGAAAGTGGAGTTGAGTTGGGATAAGTGGAAAGGGGATGAGTTATGGATGGGTCAAAGGAATATTTGTGAGGGATCCAATTATTTGGAAATCAGGCTACGTGTCGAGAGGATTGGGGATGGTTGAGAGGAGAGGATATGGAGTGGTAAGAGATCGAATGAGTGGTCGAAGGGAAGTAGGATCTTGGGAATGAGTTGGGAAGTGAGGCAGAAGGGATATGGGGTGTTGTGTGGTGAAGGAATTGTGGGGAGAAGTGACTAAGCTGGCCAGGTGAGGTGAGTTGGGGATAGAGTAGGTTTAGTTATAAGGGATGTGAGTTGGTGAGGACAGGTAGATAGGTAGGTGGAGGACTTGGTGGGAGAGTTCGGTAAGAATGGGAAAATGGGGAGATGGGTTAGGATAGTGTAGAGTGGGGTATGGGAATATGGTCGAGCTGGCCATGTGAGGAGAAGAGATCTCGATGTAGATGGGATTTTAGGAAGAGAATGAAGTTAGGTGGGATCTCAAAGAGAAACGGGAGCTAGGGAGTTGGGTGTTGGTCAAGGTCAGAAGGGAGGTGATCGAGTGGGACATAGAATAGTATTGTTAGGAAGTAGATATTTAGTTACTATTATTTTTATTTTTTTGTGATGTAAATATTATTAGATAAAGGAATACAAATGAGATTGTATATTAACTATCATTCCAAGAAAATCAATGAAAACACCATAAACCAGAAAAATGAATATAAACCACCAAATGTGACTGACTTGTATCCTACTTAGAAAGTTTTAAATACTAAGCTTTTGATGACGATGAAGCGTGTTACTTATGACACTTTTGAAAAATAAAGCAAGTAATAAAAACAAGATATATATTTATTACAAGAACAAGTTTGAAAACAAAATTCAAGTCATAAGGTCAATTTCTGGGATGTATTCCCATGCAGGTAGAACTCAATAGAAAACAAGAAGAGCATGTACCTCCAAGGCGACTTCAATGAGTGACCATACTAAATTGAGATCGACAAATAATGAGACTTTGCAAATAAACAAGTTAGACAAGATGAGTAAAATAACAAACAAAACAACCCGATCTAGGATCCAGTCCTACCAGGCATGCTAAATGTTGTACAAGAAACTTTGTTCTCGCGCGGGTGAAAGCTTATATTGGAAGCCACCATAAACTTTGAATGATGGAGGTCTTAGGACCTCAGATGCAGATGTGGATCTATAGGCACAGATAAGATAGATGTGTGATATAAAGAAGATAGATATGAAAAACTGAAACAAATGAGATTAGATAATAATACATGGGGGGTGCCCGGATAGTGCCAGTTCCAAGAGGATGTTAAATCCCTTGGAGGATGTAAACCCTTGTGTCCAGAAAGATAACAATAAATGATGAAGAGTAGATATCATGCAAAAATAGTGAAATACAAAATGAGAAGTAACTGAAATGACAAGGGGACTTAGCTTGTGCTCTGCTATGGAGATGAACTGGGTGTAAGGATGGTAAGATAACAAACCATGGAAAATATTTCTCCCTTGAAATTGTATAATTTAATTAAGTTCTTTGTTCTCTTTTTTGATTCTGGTCTTAGGCCTCTCCTTCTAGGTTTTTCGAGGGTTCAGTCACTAGATCTGTTCCTCCTAAAAGAGGGGGGGAAAACCCATATTTATACCTTGGAGGTGTGGTTAGATTGGGGTTATCAAGTAACTAGGTCTGGGTAAGGTAACCTGGGTTAACATAGGTGATGTGATCGTGCAGGGCCCATGGTTTGACTTATTAGGTAGAGTGGGTAACATGATTTGAATGAGTAGGTGAGATAATAGAATCCATCTTTTGAATTTATGAAATGGGTGTCGTATGGATGTATTATTACCCATAAATTGAGTAAATCGATAAGAGAGATAATTCCAAAATTTGAACTATCAAATGGGTCCACATGGATCCCATTTGATAATTTATTAAATAAGGTGAGTAAATAGATGGAATTCACTCAAATTTAGGAAAGAGAAAGGTGAGAGGTTAGAGTTGAATGAATTAGATATGACAGAGGGGTGCTATAGAAAAAATTGGTGTCTACATTTTCCCCTTTTTGTTGATTTGTTTACGATAGCAATCCATGAGATAAAAACAAAAAGGGTTAGATGACATTTGGCACTCATTAAGCCTTCTCCAAATAATGCATTCTTGTACTATTTGTGAGCTTTGAATAATGATGTAGTAGTTATGATCCAATCCATGGGAGGGGATACATTACCTGATGCCTACGACATAGCCATAAGTGTGGAAAATTCCTTAATTCAAGCTATGGAAAGATAGCTCCTCGACTACCAATGCCATTTTCTCTGGATCTTACGAATAATCATCCTATCATTGCTCCTATTCTAGCAACCTCTAATCAACTAGCTCAATCTGCCCCAACCTCTTCAAATGATTTATTTGAAGTCAAGTTGCTATTGTCAGACCTTCGATAAATGAGCTTGTAGTAATTAAAACACAACAATCCCAATATGCTTGACTATTTCAATCCCAATATCTAGTAAGTCATCCTCCTTTTCAAGGAAATAATTAGGCCTAAAACCAAGTCACTAGCCAAGCCGCAAGCGTGAAGCATTTAAAATTCTAGAACCCTTGTAACTGTCATTATTTCATCCAGAGCCATAGTACTAGTCCAAAATAACCTCATTCAAGATTACAAATGGTAGCTATCCTTGTTCTTAGCCTCACAACCAGAATATTTTCCCAAATGGAGTTTTGAGTCGGGCCCTTATGGTCCAAAGCATATCCGCCCACCTAAGTCGTAAGTTATACCATCCACCTAGGAGATCCAAGACCATCCTTCTGATGAAACTACACTACTAAATTGGAAAACAAATAGAATTTTGTGGTTTGAATACTTGACACCTCTACTGTAGCATCAAACACACATTCCAAGAAGAGGGTAATAGATCCTCAATCTCTCCAAAACTGATTAGGCATCTACTTCATAGCCTCAAACACAAATATCAACTGATAAGGGTATATGAAAGAAATCACCAGAAGTATCCACAGATTAGTCTACAAAGAAGGGTGGAACTTCAAGTATCACAGTGCCTAATATGCATTTCCCAAAAGAAGACTCTAACTCTAAGCCCAAAAATGCCGAAAAAAGTATTAGCAAAGTTGAGGCAATTCCATTAAGCATTGTGGAGAAAATGAATAAGACCAATTTGAGCATCATGATGTGGGATGCACTTTCAATTCCTTCTCAGAGGAACTTACTACGGGAGGCTTTAAACAGTTTTGGTACTACCGATAGATCATCAGGTCATGAATCAGCAGTGGCAACCAACCAATGTCAACCAGAAATGCAAGGGTTTTCTAAGGCCAACAAACCTCCACCATTCTATATTTCTCTTATCATTAACGATCATTTGGTACATAATTTTATGATCGATTCTAGAGCCAGTAGTTCCATGATGCCCAAGAAAATTTTCAGATGTGTTAAGAATTCCATATACTCTAATCTCAAAAGGAGTTTTCCAGTTAGACATGGTATTACATTCCAAACTGTGGGAGTCATTAAGGGGCTTCCATCTTACTATCCATGCATGTCCTAGCTTGGCATTCACACAAGACATATCTGTTATTGATCTTCCTTCGCTCTTTTCCATTTGCTTGTCAAGCGATTTCACTGCTAAGATGTGTGGTTATTTGTCATTAGACTGGTCGCATATGATCCTTAGAACTCAGTACGGGACAAAGGTGACTATAAGAGTAGAACCTATTTGTCATAATCATGTGAAGCCTTACACCAGCTAAACCCATAAATGGGAATTATGCCATTTGTGACCTAGATGAGGAGGATGCAGATCATGAGCCAACTACTATTACAGAGGAAGTTCCTGACATAATGCTTCATGAGGCAAGTATTAGTCACCTATATGATACCTATGTTGATTTATTAGCAAATGAAGAATATGGTCTGTTGTTTTTGGAAGAGACTGGATTAGGTACATACTGCATACATGAAGAAGGTACAATCATACCTCAGTTGGTTAAAACATCCAGTAGTTCTTAGGGACTATGGAAACTATTCTTTGATGGTTTGAGGAGTAAAAATGGATCTGGTGCATGAGTTATGTTGATTTCTCTGGAAGGAGATAAATATTTCTCTTCCTTTTGGTTGTAGTTTAGTTGTACTAATAATGTCACCGAATATGAGGCCCTCATACAAGGAATTCAACTAGCCCAAAAAAGAGGAATCCAAACCTTGACCTTCTTTAGTGATAGTGAATTGGTTTGTACACCAAGTAATAGCCCATAGTGCATCAAAAAATGATCTATTGAGATCATATAAAAATCAGGTTTGGGACTTCGATAGAAGATTTCAAAGCTTTTGGAATTCACGCAATTCCTAGAAAGCAAAATCAAATGTTGACAGGCTTGCTACCATTGCTCACAGTATGATATACCTACGGACATTATGAAAGAAGGGCAGGATATGGTCAAAATGGTGGTCTGTCCCGTAGTGCCAGATAACGTAAGTAGCTGACAGGTGTTCGATAATGACCAACCGATTGTCCTATTCCTACAACAAGAAGAGGAGTTCACTGCCAAACACCAAGATAAACTTCAAAAATCCTACAGTGATCAAATTATACAGTTGAAAGGAAACAAACTACCAAAAGGCCTAATTACACTTGAATCCATCTTCAATTAGAGATGATCAGGCCAAATGATAGAGCACGAATATGGTGGTCAAAGAAGAGGATTTTGAAGAAGTTCAAGGTGGCAAGCAATTTTTTTGTAAAAATTGGTAAGGTATGCACTACTCAAGAGAAGAAATATTTCATTGAACTATGTCAAGAATATCATGATATTTTTTCGTAGAGCTACAAAGATCTGCATGGTTTTGATCCTGGCCTAGCTCAACACACCATTGAGAGCTAGATCTAAATTCTAAGCCAATTCATCAAAAAACAGAGGCCAATTAATCCTAAAATTGAGCCGCTAATGAGAAAGGAGCTAACCAAGCTTATTAAGGCCTGCATAGTTTTTCCCATCAACCATTCCTCTTGGGTAGCCAATCTGGTGCCTGTGAGGAAGAAAAATGGAGAGATTCAGCTGTGCGTGGACTTCAGGGTTTTTAACCACACCTCGTTAAAAGATCACTAGCCTCTTCCATCAATGGAGAAAATCCTCCAAATAGTGGCAGGGGCTCAAATGTTTTCTTTTCTTGATGGATATTTAGGATACAATTAGATTCTGGTTGAAGAATCTGATCAATTCAAAATAGCTTTCACTACTAAGTGGGGCATATATGCTTACAAAAAAATGCCATTTGGGTTGTCCAATGTAGGGGCTACTTTCCAAAGAGCCATGGACATGGAATTCAAAGGACTAATCAATGATATCATCTTAGTTTACCTTGATGATATAACTATGTATTCCAAGCACGCTGAGGATCATATCACACATCTAAGAAAATGTTTTTCGAAGATGTAGAGAATTTGGGGTCTCACTGAATCCTAAGAAGTGCATTTTTGCAGTTCAAGAAGGAAAATTATTTGGGAGATGTTGTTTCCACGGAAGGACTGTCTATTGATCCAACCATAATTCATTCAATTATGTCCTTATCTCTTCCAAGTCACAAGAAAGGTCTCCAGAGTTTCTTGGGAACCATAAATTTTGTGTGGAGATTCATTCCTCAATTTGTAACATTGGCTAAACCGCTCACAACCATGTTGAAAAAGAACATTCCATTCTCATGGATGAAAGATAGGAGAGAGAGTTTCGTGGCTATTAAAATGGCCATTTCTCAAGCTCCCACATTGGTAAACCCTAGGTTTGACAAATATTTCATTCTCTATGCTTTCGACAGGTCTTGAGAAAGTATTTTGATGGATTCTCACCCAAAAAAATGACAATATTGATGGAACAACCAATTTCCTTCTTCAGTTCAATCCCTCAAGGAATATGAGCTCAAATTTCCTTCATTGAGAAACAGGTCTTTGTAGTCATTGAGCTCTGAAGAAGTTTAGGCACATGTTATCCAACAACAAAATTCACCTGATGGTCTCTCATCCTTGGCGTTAAGGAGTTTTTTTGAATAAAAGATAAATGAATGAGAAACATGCTATCCCTGGATCACTAAAAGTAATGGAGTATGATAGTACACATTAAAGTCACTAAACTTGTTAGAGGAAAAGTATTATGTCAACAGTTGGCTACAGACTTAGAGATCAAGGATGTGGAAGATGTTACGCTCTTAAACACTGATGAAGGTGACGATCAAGTTTATTGGTTTAAAAAATGTAAAATTTCCTCCTCTCAGGGGCATATCCTTCAAATATGGACAAATCCCAAAGACAAAATTTTTGTCTCTAGTCTATTCCATATGTCTCGATCAATAATGTTCTTTTCCTGAAAAGAATTGAATGGTGTTCTTCTGCGTTGTATCAAACCAGAGAAAGTAAGTAAAATTATGGAAGAATTCCACAATGGTTTTTACGGAGGGCATTACTTTGCGAAACAAATGCTATCAATATTATGCGAGCAGGTTACTATTGTCCATATTTGTTCAAAAATGCCCATCTCTAGGTGAGGAAATGTAAAGAATGTTCACTTTGTTTATAGGAAAACAAAAACTGTCAGCTCTTCCCCTGCACCCCATTCAGGTAGATCAACCTTTGGTTCAATGGGGGTTATATTTTATCAGGATGATTAACCTTCTTCCAGTGATAGACATAAATGGGTTCTTACTGCAATAGATTATTTCACTCGATGGAAAGAGGCGGTGGCTTTAAAGGAAAGTAACGAAAAGGTGGTCCTTGATTTCCTGGAAAATATAATGACAAGGTTCAGAGTTCCATTTACCGTTATCTCTGATAATGCAATGGCCTTCCTTGGGTTAAAGTTGAGTGAGTGGGAAGTTAAGAATGAGGTCTATCTCAAGAATTCATCCAATTACTATCCACAAGGAAATGGGTTGGCTGAATCTAGTAACAAGAATCTCATAAGGATCATCAAACAGACGATGGAAGCTAACAAAAATACCTGGTATACATAACTTAAGACTGCCTTATGGGTGGATCGAATCATACCTAAAAAGGCCATTGGAAGTTCACCTTTTATGCTGGTATATATGGGAGGGAGGAAAATCTCCCACTCTCCTTGGAATTAAATTCTTTGGAGTTGTCTCATAAACTCGAAGTTATGGAAAATGACTCCTTAACGGTGAGGTTTTCTGAACTCATGGAGCTGGAAGAAGTTCAAAACATGGCTATGAAAACTTTAGGCCAACATTAGGCTCAATTTAAGAAATCCTTCGACAAGAAATCTTTTGATAGGAATTTTCAAGAAGGAGATTTGGTTCTCAAGTGGGACGAAGATAGAGCCAAACTAGGAAGGCATGCCAAGTTTGATGCTCTCTGGAGTGGACCATATATTATCTTAAGTTGAAAAGAGGTGAATTCATTTAATCTATCTAGACTCAATGGAGAATAATTTCCCATTTATGTGAATGGGATACATCTCAAATCTTGCTTTTGAGATTGTTACACCCTTGTACAATGTTCTTTTTTCTTTTCCTCCAAGTGCTTTGCACATTGTTTTGTTTTGTTTTTCTTTCTTTTTTTGGTTTTGTGTGTCCTCTAAATGTAGTTTTCTTCCAAGACTCATTTTTTCCCAATGGTTTTTATTAGTCTATTGATCTGAAAGCTTAGCAGAAAAGTATTCCCTAGAGGTTGTTGAAAATGTTACGGCAATTTAATCTACCTTAAGAAGTAGACTTTTAAATTGATCAGAAATTTTTTAAAAAAATCTTCACACAGAAGATCTCTACATCTTGAAAATACTCCAAGTCCTTAAGATTCAAAAAATTGGACTTCATACTTCGAGGATTTTCCCTTTCAGAATTTAATTGGGTTGAATTTGAAATTGTGTTTTTCAAGTTCCGAAGTTTGAAACCTCGAAAGTCCAAAATTCCATACTTTTGGGATTTCAGCTTTCAGAACTCTAGGTCATGATGTTTAGGAAATTCCCTTTGGATTTCTGAAGTCCAAAACCCTAAAAGTTTGAAATTTCAGACTTTTGGGCTTTCGGGTTTCAGAAATCTAGTTCGTCACTTTTTTGAAGAATTTCTTTTCGGACTTCCAAAGTCCAAAAATTTCCGAAGGTCCAAAATTTCAGAATTTCACATGTTTTTAATTTTGGAAATCTCCCCATTATTTTCAAGTTAATTACTTTTGGACTTCTAAAGTCCGATAAGTCTGAAAGTCTGAAATTTCAGACTTTCAGGATTTTGGCGTTTCGAGAACTCTTCTATGCCATGACCACGATTTTCTTTATCTGATCTTGAAGTCTAAAACCCTGAAATTCAAAAATTTTATAATTTTGAGCTTTTGAGTTTTAGAATTTCAATTATCTCTTGATGCACATTTAATACTTACCTACTTGTATAGTGGATTGGATTTTACACCATTAAATATCAATGTTTTTTCTATTTAACAAAATTTGATTCTCACGTTTAATATTCAACTACTATTAAAATTCTTCTCCGTCGTATTGAAATTTATAGCTGTCCCAAAAACCTTCAAAAATAGGATTCAACTCAAGTATTTCAATCACCCATTTCTACAGGTCATTTTCTTTTTGGTTTAAGATCATCCTCCCTACATAGATATACTTTGGAAGATCTAATTTCTTCATTTGTATTGAGATATAACTCCCCATAACATAGATCTTCATCAACAAGTAAAGATGATATGTATGAGTTGGAAATAATTGTAGTTTAGCATAGAATATTTTAATTTACAATTATTTTAATTTTATGTTAATATTATTATTTTTTTATTTAATAATATATATAGGGAGAGTCATCACAATCTCATGATCGAGGTGGGGGTCAAAATAGAAGAAGAAGATAAGGAGAGGGTGTATTGGAAAAGTGATTATGGAACCACACTATTTTTTTAAGGTAAATTTAATTTTAATATGTTTCATTCAAATGAGTCCATCATAATTTTTATGCATTCTATATGCATATTTCACTAATATTAACTTAATACATAGACATTTGAGGCTAAAAATTCAAATAGTGACTCTGATGTTGAATGATTTCGACCAAAGAAAAAAAATATATCTTCCCATCGTGTCATATCAATGATGAAATTAATCCTAACAACATCATAAGTGCTCATAAATCTCGCATGAAAATACTTTAATCAAAGGAAATGATGGGGTGCTAGAAAAAAACAAATGCCTTTTCCTAGGAATTTGGATCAAGATGTTCCATTGGAAGAGGGTTTTGGCTTAAAAACAAGGTTTACCATTTATTTGATCATTATCATGAGGATGATGATGAACAATAAGATGATGATGATGAAGAAGAGTGGGATCATTAACAAGAGAGGATGATTTTGAAATTTTCTCAAACTCCTTTATTTACGTCGAGAGAGTCAAAAAACATCATTATTGAGTGTTATATTTGCATTAATGGAATTGAAAGCAAGGTTTGGTTAGTTAAACCTTAGTTTGATTATTTTATTAAGGTTAGATAATGGTTTCATAACTATATTTTATGTTATATATATATATATATATATATATATATATATATTCATATGTTTTTACATTATTTTTTAGGTGCCTATGTGGTTTCCTGAACATTGTTAGAAATAATTCATCCTAGTGCTCCATTATGTAATTAATGTATGAGCAAATTATATCATTTTGTATACTTGTTTAATGAGTAATTAGTCATTTGCATACCACATTCATGTTATTTGTATTGATATGAGTTGCGAGTGAGTATTTTTAATGTTAAAACAACTTGGTATAATTTATGTGTAGTAGTTTCCTACATTATAGGAAACTCACTATAATACGCTATGTAATGGATCCTGTAGTGTAATGATGACAACAACTGAATGAGAATATCAACAATTCAGAAGCAAATTCTAGTGCCTGTAGACTTTCATCTGGTGAGCATCAATCCGGAACTTTCTTAGAACATAGGATTCATATTTCTTTCATAGCGATGCTTCCATCTCATTTGCATATCAAAATAATATCTATGACTTATAGTTTTGTAGATATCTTGGCAAATGGGAGATTCATGTGATTAAAAAATCAATTTCTGTGCAGTTTTATAGATGATATTTGGTAAACGATTTTGTGCGAAATCCTTGTAACCGAAATTCACAAGTGCAGATCTTCCACAGTTTGTGATACTCAAACCTCGTACATGTTATTCGAGCATACGATTCATTATGATTGAATACAAATGGGATTGATCCAGATAGACATTCAACACGACCCATTCATTAATTTTTAGAAGGATGATAGTCTTGTGCCCCAAAAGCATTGGCTTTGGTTGCCTATAGGCACCATTTTTCACGACATTTGTAGTCCACATATTTGCACTCCATTACCATCTGACCATGAGCAGTAACAAAGGCATGTGTCCACTCAGTCTGGCTCAGTTAGATCTGCATTATCATTCTCAAAGTGCAGATCCATTATTGCCAAGCCATCGATCTGACTACATCGCTTGATTCTCAGCGAATAGAATTGGTCTGCGTTTGTGCTATCTGATCACACCTAGTCATTTTCAAGGCTCGGGTTACAATCTATTGCGTAATGCAAAAGGAAAAATAGTGACAGATGCAGAAGTCTTTGTAACCTCGATTAACTTTGATCTCCTATGTTGCATGGGTTTAGCCAGCTTATCTTAAAAATGCAAGGTTGTGGCAGCATGTCATACTTGGAAAGAAGATCACTTTAATACCTTCACAAATAACGATTCCATCCTCCCTCGGCTTCCATTGAAGTGGATGTGAAAATTCCACTTGTAGATGTTGCAGATCTATGCAACAGTCTGTTCTTCATGATCCAACCAAATGACAAAATAATGACATTAACCGAGTTTGACAGTTCCATTCATGCTTTGGCTGGAATATGCTTTCCATCAATACAAGAGCTCACATTCATAAGGATCTCGATAAACACTGTTGTCCTCCGTGTTCTTCTATCCACTCATTAGACTGAAATACAAAAAAATGAAAATAAAAAGTTTCTATTGATCATCATGTCCATAGTCATCGTATTTAGCGTGCTAAAGCAGTCAATACAAATATTTTTCTCTATTTAGTTATTCTTGTAGTTGTTCTTAAGTCTTATAAATGGGTGATTTTATAATCATCCAGTCATTCTGTTAATTGACTACATAATCTCCCTCAAAATGTGCAAAGATTCAAATTACATATGTCTTGACGATATTTTAAAGCTATTAGTCTAATGTCAAGTATTGTTTCCTTTCGAAGTGTTATTAGAGCTGTAATGTTTGTCTTCTAACATTTATTTCATCTAGTGACAAATACCACGTTATTGTCAAGATTTGTATATCATTGTCTCTTTCTTGAACAAAAATATTTGACATTTGTAAATTTCAGTCATGTTATGTTAGTCAAGTTTTTTGTTTTTGACCATTGTCAAAGATGGCTTTAGAGTCGTAAATTGTCCAAAAATATTGGAAAATCCCAATTTTTTACTCTGCCTCACTCTTAACTAAACTCCATTTTGTGGTGTTGACCCGATCTTCGTCTTTGGAACAATAAAAAGCATGATTTCTCATTGGGCATAGGAAGAGAATCTGATCTTATGATGCCCCTGGAAAAACTATTGAAGACTTCATGATCGCAATTTCACATTGATTTTGCTTACTAGTAACATGATACTAGGAGGCATGAAGGAAAACGGAGGTTGGAGGTCGAGATCAACGACCTCTCGTCAGTTGCCAACGACGGGGGCCGCATAATATTTGGTGACATGTGAATTGTGCAGTTTGCTTTTAGTTGTTTGCAGTGTGTAATACAACATATGTGTGCCTCAGTTTTTGCAGTGATTCCTGTTTTCAATAAGTGGAAATTTCACATTGAGGGGGGGAACATGATCCAATGTTCCATTTCCAGTCTGTCAGTTTTCAGTTTGTGTGTATGAGCAACAAATTCAACAGAATTTTCCTATGTTATTCCCGGATAGTGAGATAGTGATGAGAGCTGAGAATATGTTGATGACTACTGTTGGTCATCATGATATCGTGGTTGTTAGTTATCCACTGAAAAACTATCCAGAGGTTATTGGTATTGTCCTAAAAAACCATTTGTTGTGTGGTTGTTGGTTAACCACTTGGAAAACCATCCAGAGGTTGTTGGTATTGTCTTGAAACCATCTAGATCATGAGCAGGCTACGTAGCGGCATGTTACAGTACAAGGCATGTTTTCCCATGTTCTCACTAATGGGGGGAATGTTAGGAAATAATTATATTAGTGCTCCATTATGTTAATGTGTGAGCAATATTATATTTTGTATATTGTTTATATGAGTTGATATTATAACAACTCATGTTATTTGTATTGTATTAGTTTTAGAGTTGTTACGAGTTGTTAAAACAACTTGTATAATTTAGGTGAGTGGTTTCCTATATTATAGGAAATATAATTCCTATATAATCATCTATATGTAATATGAAGATTGAACGGAATATCAATACAGAAGAAATATTCTATTGTGTGGCAATCTAGTTTGTTATTTTTCATGAAGATCTAAACCTATCTCTATAAGGATTAAGCCTCAATCCCATGTAGTGTATTTCCTAATCACGATACAGTCACTTCCAAGCTATATCCTAGTAAATAGGAATAAAGAGTATCATCAGGATTAATGAAGTTGAAACCTATTTCAAATGTGAGGCATAAATAAATGATTGTATTAGGTGAGAGGAAGAGCTATGAGAATGAGATCCTGTTGGGCAAACCATAATGTGAGACTATCAGGAGTGAATTAAGTCACAATGAGAAGCTCTGAGAATAAGATAGTTCATCGAGAGGTCATATAGTAGGGAGCAGTTTATCTTGTAAATGGATGATCTCATACCCTTCTCACCATAAGTTAGATCTAGGTTCTATGTCCAGGTCCAAGGTAATTGTTGATAAAGTATACTAGTTCCTTCTCGATTGATGTAATCCTAGAGCTTAGCATTCAATGTTGTCATGTATTGGTTCATAGTAAGCATTAGGTAGGGAAAATATGAGAAAGTTTCACCTTGCACCTTTAATTGATGAGTTATAAGAATTATGCCATGGATTTAAGAAAAGTATGAACTATATCACAAGAATCTCATAATTCCAGAAACAAAATTAAACAGAGATATATTAGAATATGGAAGGGAAAAGAAACAATACATGAAATACTTTCTATTAGAATCAAAAATCTGGTACCTATCTTATAATCATATGTTAACATAGCTTTATACAAAATCATGATTGTGTGTGTGTTTCATGTCATTCTTGTACTCTTCGGAGTGATTTTTGTATTGCTGTCCACCTATGTAGTGTGTGCTATTCATTCTGTGTGTTTGAGATAGTAATGACCTCTTTCCAGTTGGATAAGGATTATGAAATCACTATCTCCATGAAAGATCTATCACATTTGAAGATCTCAACAATTTGTATGACAAGTTATCGAGGTATATAACTAATTGAGTGTCAAGTACCAAGTTAAACAAAACAAATAAATGATGGGACAATCCCTAACTATTATAATTCATCCAAATAAACTAGATGTGGCACATGTGGATTGGCATAAATCATTCATTGACATTATATGGAGGTAATGCCTTTCGTCAATGTGGATATTGTTGATATTGGTGTTAGAAATTTTATTAGTGTTCGTATGAAATTTCGATTCAAAAAATGAGAAATGCATTACGTAATGAATTAATCATATGTATATACAATTTTCGTATTGTACAAATTATTATGTGGGAATTTTTTGGAACTTTGTGTATCTTTAGAAAGGGGATTTAGTTTCAATATAAATCACATCTCTAGTAAAGAGGTAGATGCTTCAATGTTTTGGAGTTATATTTTAGTATGAATGACTAAGTGGGTTAAGTAAGCATCCTTATACAAGGCATTGGTTTTATTCCTACGTGGATCTATTATGTAAAGTCAGGAAGTTAGTTTTATCACAACTATAGTGAAATTATTGTATTAATGTCACCCTAACATTTCATATGTTTGACATCAATGTTAAAAAAATACTGCATTTACCTATCAATGGCCATCATCCTCGATGTTAGGTATCATTATATATGTATATGTGCATTAAAAAATGTTTGTAGACAATACATGTGTTTTAGTTGGCCTCAATTCTTGATTGCAACTTAGATTGTGTCTTCCACCATGCAAGTATATATAATACGAGTTATAACCTATATACTCCTATACCTGGATGACTTGAGCTTTACCTTATCTTTACACTTTATAAAACTTTCAACCAGTTTCAAATTATTACTCTAGTTGTATAGCAATATTTACCATATAATCACGTTTACATTTTAAGTGTACTTAGTTCACTTAGATTATTTAATATTTTATGACTTAGTCTACTTTACACCCCTTTCTAGGCTTATATTAAGATAAGTGGCACTCAGGAAGTTGACCACTTGTCTCATGTATGCCTATTAATATGGAGGTTTTTGCAAACATGTCTATCATATAGTCAAAAGAAAATTTGGACTAAAACTCTTACTTTTGATATATATAGACCATTTCTTCTTATAAATGAAAAAGCTTGTTGATATTAAATTCGTTTCGTTGTTTATTGAAAATAATGTTTTTTATATTATTTCTTATTATATATAGTAATTTATACCATTTCTAGAGTGATTCCAAATTGAGGAGGTTCTTGGGTTTCACCTATTCTTTCATGGTATGACTTAGTAGGTATTCTTGGAAATTGATAATAATGGTGTTGAAGATTTTTTAACTTCTTCTTTTGATCTATATAGATTAGTTTAGGTTATTTGTAATATTTGTAGGAGGCATATCAACTTGTTTGGTACTAAAAAAATCATCTAGGTTTTTTTTATTCTTAGCACAAAATACTTTTTCTAACCCTTGAGAACAAAAAGGGCATTTTTAGAATTTCAGAATAGGAATGAGAACCAGAAAAATTAGTTCTTCCTCAAGTTCTTCTTAATGGGATTTTAAATGAAAACTACAAATTCATAAAGGAGGATTTTTCTGATGCACAAATTATTTTATGTGAATTTTTTAAGTTTCACTTCTGCAGGACAAGCCACAACAAGCAAATTTAATAGATTTTTTGTGAATTTTTGTAAGTTGGAGGATCTAATAACTGATTTTAAGATTATTCATCTCATGAATTTTTCAAAAATTCCAAGTTTTTGAAATTTGGACTGACAATTCTCTTGGAGCATTTGTTTGAAGTTTATCAAGTCGATTGGGCAACCCTTCAAATGTGTAGGCTTATAGTTGAATTTTAATGAAGATAAATTTTAGATTTTTTTTATATTGAGCATGATAAGTGGCATGATGAAAATTATTATTTTATAAATCATTTGATAGCAAGAGGTCTAGACTTCAAATTTATTAGGATATATGTTTATCCTTAAGATCCTTATTTAAGGTTTTTGTCACCCATATGACCATCCCAAGTTATTTAATTATCCCCTTGCACCCTAATTATCCCTCGGTTGTTAATTTCATCCATCATATGGCTTGTAGGTATTTTTATCCCTATGTGAAAAACATATCGTATATCCTGCACCATTGAGCATCGCCTCTTGAATAAAAGCTTTCCACATGTGATATTTTTTGCTATGGAAGGCCCACAAATATATTTTTTAGATTGTGTATTTTTTCATGTTCTACACATTGGAGTGGTTTTTTTAAAAAAAATTGGTCCATATTTTGAGAAATTTTAGTTGGTGTTGTCGTGTCTCATTTTTTGTATTTTCAATTGGTCATATATTTTGGTCTATGTGTTGGATATATAGTTTCCTCTAATTTCATTCCATTTGATGACATTGACTCCATGTTATATTGATGATTGGGACTTTTGAATTGATATTATCATGACTATTTTATTTGAATAATTATGATTTTTCATCATATCAGCACTTGTTGCTAACTCATTCTTTGTAGGATGATATTTGAGGCATACAATGTTGATTTACTTCCCTTTCTATTACTGTGTAGTTTAAATATGATTTGAAGGATTATATTGAACTAAAATTTACATGAATTATATCTTCAATAGTTACAAAAATGGTTAAATTTGATATATGATATATATATATATATATATATATATATATATATATATATGTATATCTCTATATCATATATAACCATGTCATGCTCTTTATCTTGAATATGTTAACATGAATTGATAAGTTGTGTATGTGGAACATGATGCCAATTTACTATTGTTATCATTATTTCTTATTTGGTGATGTTGTTATGGATGTTATTGAGATGATATTTAGATGGATTATATCTTGGTATACTATGGGTGTATGTTGTTTAGCTATTAAACTCATTATGGATATTAATTGATTATTAAATTTGGATTATTAATCTTGTAATTGATTTTATCATTTGGATATAAGTAGTATCATTTCACTTGGTTTATTATATCGAGAAGTTATGATGTGTGAGTTGAGTGTGCACGTTACAGGTTCACCACTGGATAACGTGGGACTCAAGATTTACACCTTGAAGATTGCACAATTGGTCATCTACGCCAAATCCTCACCTCTTATTTGATTAGGAAAACTATATTTTCTATGGATTTGGTTGTAGGATTTCCTGAAGACTATGCAGATGTCATTTGATTGTAACATTTTTGTAGAAGATATATTTCCCAAGATTTAACATTTTATAGAGTACAAGCATTGGCATAGTGATGTAACTTGAATGAGGCGTGTTAACATGTATCTGTTGAAAATTATGAGGTTGTTATGGATAAATCATTTCTGCTGACATAGTTTCATTGGACAAATAAGTGATATGGCTTGTAAGAATCCATTTTCTCTTCTTATAAGTAAGTTGCAATCTGGTTATGAAGAAGTTGCAATACCAAACTACAATTAAGTTCACTCATACTATGGATCTAATAGAAGTGATAGAATGGCATAGTTTTAAATCTCCTTACCAGTTTGAATGGTAACCTATTGAGATTGATTATTTGGAGAGACGTAATTATATAAACATGGGATTCACTAGGTACTCTTGGTGCAAGTTGAAAAGTTTGTACTTGCAGTAATCAGAAGCTTGAAGTAAATTCAGAGTATTTAGTCTCAAAGCAACAAGGTCCAGCTCATGGTGTCTCATGCTGGTGTCATACTGGACTTTCTCCTAAACAAGGGTTGTGAAACATTAAAAGAGGGGAGGTTCACAAAAAATCACTATTTTGATGGAATATGATATTGAAGTGCAGAGTAAGCAAATTGGTTCATGCAATTGGTTTGTTGTGAGCAATTCGCAGTCCAAACAACCAGACGGCTCAGAAGGTGAAGAAGATGTTGTCTATAAGTAGAATATGATGGTCATGATACAGGAACATTTGATGAATGTGATATACCTCCAAGAAATAGGTACTAAGAAGATGATACACTTGGAAGAAGATAGGAACTATGCCATCCAGATATTGAGCAAGACCCAAAAGAGACATTTAATGCATATGCAATAAATTTTCTATAAGCATTATAGATGGAGTTTTCTATTTCCAATGTCATGTGATTTGTAGTCCTTATTTTGAAGTATATTTTGCATGAGCACAAATCACAATTCAAATAATGTTAAAAAAAATATTGGATGGTGGAACATGTTTGGGAAGGCCATATGGAAGGAAAGAGATGAAATGATCTATATTAGATTCATGACAGGCTGGTTAAGATTGGCCTAAAACCTTCAAGTGAGTATCTAGTGAAATGGATCAAGAGGTGTATAGAATTGTGAACATACATCATTGGCTAAGCACAATACTTGCTGCTAGGTCCAATTGCATCCAATACTCAGTTGAACATATCATTATATGAGAATGAGGTTCCCATGGACTTCATCGGAGTGATTAATCTAGGATGTATGATGCCAAGGGCAAAAATTAGATTTTGACAGCCACCGACTACTTCATGAACTCTACAGAAATAGTTAGAACTCAAAGAGGTAAATGAGTTTTGTGTGTATTTTTTTTTTTTTTGTAACACTAGAAAAATAATTCAAAAGGCTCAGACAATAACTGTACCTATTTCTAGAAAAATCTCTCATAAGTTGGTGTTGTATATATCTTTCCCCCCGGGTAGATATAAACAAGCGGACTGAGTCTGGCTGTCAAAGAATGGTATCATAGTGTCGAGCACTTCATCGAAGTTGCGCTTTGGCACACAGAAGTGGTGCATGGACTCAGGCCGTGTCGACACAGAAGAAGTTGTGCTTGAGGTGCATCATTAAATGAAATCTTGATGAGAATCGGAGTGTCTTGACATACCAAACTAAGTTGTGCCTTATGGTGCTGATAGGAGTGGCTCCCAAATGATCCACAGGTAGTGTCTGACACAAAAAAGGCTTGCGTCTTTGGCACACAGAAGTGGCAATCATGACATGGAGTGTCGACAAAGAAAAAGTTACGCCAATGGCGGATGTAAGAGGATGTCATGACAGCATACATGGAGTGCGCCAGAGTTTGAGCCTTCATGGAGGCGCAGGTATTTTGAGTTGCTGGAGCAGCAAGTAGACCCCGAAAGCAGGTAGTCCCAAGATGATGGAAGAAGGATCAAGCTTTGAGTCAAGAAGATGGTTTGATAGGAATGCCAAGAGCATAGGATCTTTTCAGGAAGTTGGAGACCTAGTGTTGAAATGGGATGTGGAGATTGAGAAAAACCAGGAAGGCATTCAAAATTTGATGCCATTTGGAGTGGCCCATACATGGTCATGGGATGTAAAAACAGTAATGATTTCCAATTGGCCTACATTGGATGGTGAAGAACTTCCCAGATTCCGGTTAATGGAATCCATCTCAAGTGTTGCTTCTAAAAGAGGGGAGGTTCACTACCTCTTGTAAATATTAGCCTAGATTTTATTTCCTCTGAGTGTGTTGTGCACATTGTTTTGCTGTAGGCTAGGTTTCTGTTTTCCCTAAGTGCTTTGGCACAGGTTTTGCTGTCTCCATAAGAGATGGTTTTCTACAGTTCAGCGTTTTCTCCCATTAGGTGATATTCCATCTTCCTCCTTACGGGATTCTAGATATCAGGTTGGGATTATTAGGTTAAATGTTTGATAACTCCATGCCCAATGGACTGTGCTAAAAGGCTACTAGATCCTTTTCACCTAGTAGGCAAGTGACCCCCGCTGATTCGCCAAATTGTTGTATCCATAAATTCACCCCCAGAGTAAATTTTGATAACATGCATTGAATTCTCAAGCCCCAGGTAAATTGATTTGATTCAGGGGAAAAAATCATGTTCCCAGGGTCCCCTCAGATTTTTTTTTTAACTCTCCTGTCCAGGTTGAAAAGAGCAAGTTCTGAGAAAAGGTGAAAAAGTTGCAAAAGCAAGCTTGGGCAAGAAAAAATCATGAAAAATGTCTAAGTCCTAGTCCTCACAACAGTCCGGACATAAAGGACATCTGGGCACGAATCGTCCGAAAGGCTGCCAGGTAGTCTGCAGAGCAAAGTAACATCCAGGCCGTCGGGACGCGTGGGACGGGGAAAGCTGGTTCGGCCAAAGGAGAAGAAAATTGACCAACTGCTTTAGGACATTCGGGACAAGAAGGCGCGAAGGATGTGAACCAGCCGGTTCGGCCGAAACGGGGAACTTTCACACTGGGACAGTTGGGACAAAGGGACATGTGAGACACGGATAGCCAAAGGAGCCGAAAGCCAATCAAGCAATGCCACATCATCGGCCGAATGAGGGACAAGGAAGCCCATTTCGGGTGGATCGGAGGTTTTTTGTCCCAAACAGTCTTGGGACATCTGGGACAAAAAGACGCGGGAGACGCGAAAGAGCCGGCAGACCCACGGACCAACCAAATCATGACACGTGTCACAAGGAGAAAAGTCCAAAAGTTCAAAGGGTGACATGCAAATGAATGCGCCTTGGCGCACAAAAAGGGTTGTCGACACAAACATATTTGCGCCTTTGGTGCACGAAAAGGATTGTCAACATGCATATGGATGCGCCAAGGCGCACCTTCAGGAGGCGCAACATTCTGAGCGCTGACAGGAAGTAGACCCTGACCCAGATATTCAGATGGCCATAAATTTTGACTGGGAGCTCCGATTCACACAAGGTTGGACTTTTCGGAAAGCCTACGGCGTACTTTACCTAACTACGACTGGATATCTTTAATTGGGTGGGAACAAGTTCTTAAAAATGCAAATACAGTTTTCCACTTTTGGGGTTTGATATGGTCCTCACCTACCACCATAATGAGATGAATTAACTACAACCTGAGGTGGTTGGGGTAGATTTGGACTTTCTCTCTCTTCTCTCTCTCATTCTTCCTATAATTGTAAGGAGGGGCTTCTTTCTAAAGGTTGGACATTCTTGTTTTGCCCCTCCCTTCTTCTCTTTGGCAGGTGAATCTGTGGAGTTAAAACCTCCCATTTAAAACTGTAATGCAGCTTTGCCTCTTGGCATTTTGCAGTGTGTTGTATCAATCTTTGGAGCAAATTAATGCATGTCTGTGGATGATTATCAACCCTCTCAGTGTTTATTTTCATCTTCTTGATCTTTCACTGCAAATCTGGTTATCTGTGCATGATCTTGCATTACATTTTTATGGTCTGTGTTTATTGGCAAGACAGGTGTTCTTCATTCCTCGGTGCATCACCTCTGTTAGTTTAGGTTTTATTTTCTGCATTTTCTTACCCCTGTCTCCTTGGAAAATTAGATTAGGTTTTGAGTAGACCCTCTGCATTTTTACGTGTGCATCTGAACAGAGGAATAGGAACCGGCCTTCATCCGGAGAGCTTTTCCGATTTCGCAAGGTCCCACACTTGGGAAAAGCTCCATGTTATGCAATCATACTGAGAATCTGCAACCCATCGAGTTACAGAGTCCCAGGGGTGCTATGATTTCGCGTCAACAAGAATTAAACAATATGGGCAGTGAACTACCTAGCGTAAGCTAGGTCCGGGAAGTATGATACTTCCTAGATGGCTGTCAGTCCACTATTTTAAACAAATTAAAGCTATAAACAAAGTAAATCCTATCGTTATTTTAAAATGATTTAGGTATCTCACTTAAAACACAATAAGAAATAGATCTAATCTAACAGGCTAAGCTAGAATAGAATCCACAGGTCAAATGGTTGGTTCTGGGTTATGCAGGTTTGATGAAGGTCTCGAGTAGGTCACAAGTGAGTGAGGGTGAGATAAGATTAGGTGGAATGAGTCTCTTTTTAAGGCCATGTGGGAAAACACAGAGACCAGTGTCGGTCAGGGGTGACCAACTGCGGTTAGGTATAAACGGCGCCGGTTACTGTGAGATCTGGGAACATCATAGAATGGGGTTTTTGGTCCTCTTTGCGATTGCACAAAGGGTTTTGGTTGGTTAGGACAAGGAAATGGGTGACTGGATTGGGTTTTGGAAAGGTTCTACTGGGTCTACGGAGGTGAAAAGTGTTGGAGATGGTCAATAATGAGCAAGATAATCAATGGGTGATAAAACAATGATAAAATGAAATAACCAGGAAAGTATGATATTGTACTTACTTTTATTTCATTCCTGAAGGTTTGTGTGTGATGGATGGAGGTGTTGATGGTGGGTTTGGAGGCTACAAGTGATCACCAACTGAAGAATAGCTTTTGCATGGGCTGCATGCACATTCCTCTTTTGCTTGGGTAGATCAGAATGTGGCTGGGATGGCTATGCAAGAGAAGATGTTCAATCTCCTTCTTTGGATGTTTGTTCTTGCTGGAATTGGCTCTCTGAAGATGCGTTATATTTTTGAGATCTCGTTTTTGCTCATCAAATTTCTTGCTCTCAACTTCCAGGTTCCAACCTTGAGAATAAGGTAGTTTAGGAGTTAAAAAAGGGGTAATCGACGGCGATCCGACTTAACTGGCGACAATTAGGGGTAACCGACGTCGGTCAAGGTGGGATTTTCTAGGTTTACCAAACTTAGGGGAGATCCTCCTGATTTCCTTAGATCTTGTGTCGTTATCCCATGGATTGGACTAGGAGCTTATGTGAGCATGCGGGAATGTGGTTAGAGGGAATGTAGGCATTGATTTTTAGGGTTTGGGTAAGTCTTAGTTAGTTATGGTAACTTGATAAGAATAGGTCTTAAGGTGAGTTAGCTTGATGAGGTGTCTGGGTGAAGTGTTTGTGTGGATATTATTTAAATAAGATATTTAAATAATAAATATAGTGAGGGTAATGAATTAATTTAATTAAATTAATTAAATTAATACTAGTCGGGTGAAGGGGGTCATGGCTAGGTAAATGTAATAAAAGGGGGTTTATTGGTTGAGGTACAAAAGGGGAGTGTGAACTGATTTTAGTGTCTACAAAATTTACTACACATGCTAGATTTCTTTCTTATATGTCATTATCATACACACATACACAGTCACACCTTTATTTAGTGTGATCGCAGATACATGACTCTACACGCGACATGGATTCTCACCTTCTACCCTTCCTATACTGGTCGCTGGGGGCATCCACATTCATCTTATCTAGGTGTAATTGTTTCATTCTGTACTTAGAATCTTATACCACTCGATCATACATGATTTGACATATTGGTTATTACTTTAACATGCTAACGATTGTTCCATGTGTAACACTTATTTTGTAGGATTACATGTTTCTATGAATACTTGTTTATTTCTACTTGTTTGCTTTATTTTTCCATTGTATGCGGGCTTTTCCCTTTTTTTGTATCTACACTTTTATATTTTTTGTGACCATGAAGACCTTGCATGTCTTGCAACATTGTGAGTGATGTCCCATATTTACAACCCAATTTGTGTGGGCTACTTGTTTTCTTGTGTGTTTACACTACTTTGTTTGGTAGTTACTACATTATTTGCGTACTTTACACTTGTCTTCTTGCATGTATTTGTTTTCGGAATAAATCTTGTTTTACATAGCCATCCCCTTTTATGCGCACCTTGGTATCTACTAAGTGATTTCCCTTCCCCCATGCAGGGAAAAGTTCTATAGGTTAGAGTGCAGTAGGTCCTCTTTTAGGGCCACATTCTCCTTTCAACGACATCACATGCAACCCTAAAGAGTAGGGCATCATTGAGGGTTTATGTATTTACACCAATTTAGTACAATGCACTTTCTACCCTTGGAATTTT